>JAFIRS010003657.1:0-122114 GCA_018342105.1 Gonioctena quinquepunctata | reverse complement strand
TAGTCCATGCCGTGATCACGAATTAGGTATTGGTTTTGTTATTTCAAGTCATTTAAGGCTATCAAATGGCGATTTATTGTTCTACGATAAAGTTGGAGGGCGGAGCTTGATGAATTTCGATTATATGGGTGTTCTCCTTTCATTTGACACCTCACTTGCTATGATAGGACGGAAACTGAATTTTTTATTTTTTTAATCGATTTTCAAGTGCCAAAATGGCTCAAGTACATCGATTCACATTGCCTCGTTGAAAATCAGCTGAATCGGTGACATCGACTTTTTTGGTACACCCTGTATACAAAACGTATATGAATTCATATATTTCATGGTAATTTGAGCCACTCTGTATGACCCCAAATTTTCCCATAGGCCAAAGCCACGGTGAGGCAACCCCCAATTTCCCACGGTCCAAAGCCATGGACCACCACACCTCTGCCACGCACCATTGTTTCAGCGACGTACGCACCCACTAGCAGAATCAATCCCCGAATCCGCCACCAAACCTCCACCGCCGTCAGCGGCCACCCCGTCATGAACCCACCAACGACCGTTGAAGTATACATTCCGTCACCAATCGACCCGCCAACGATGCCTTGAAGTCTGACGTTGTCATTTTGACCTTTGACGTCTACCGACGCCGCCAGTATTACGTCATGGAACACGTTTCCCAGGTGGGCCAACCCCCAATTTACCCCCAATCCACAGCCACTGGCCAACACTCATCCGCTCACCTATGCTCCGCGGGAGTAACCGATGGCCGGAGAGGTGCGCTCGTAGTGACATGGTCCAAGGTGCCTCCCTTCCTGCTTTTACAATTGACTCGTCCATTACTTGATGGAAATCCATAGTAATTTTAAATCACAACACACACTATTAGATTGTTACGCCACTGGCCTATTATATTGGGGTACAATCCCTCAAAGAAAACACCAGTGGTATGTCCGGTTCTATTAATATAATACAGGGTGTTATGAATCAACACACCACACCAAATGTTAAGACTGGGGAGAGTTGGGGAAGTAAATACTCCAACATCTGACCAACCAAATGTTACGCCACTGGCTTTCTATGTGGGATCACCCCTTCAAGAAAAGACCAAATAACGCTAAGGACATCCTCAAATATAGGGTTACTATATTTGATTATTCCTTCCTTGAAAAGTTGCTCGTCAAAGTGAGTACTTTGACGTATAGGGAGCATCAATTACTTGGAAATAATTGAACCGAGACTATTTCCCGAGAGCGGCTTCGAGAAAATATATCTTTCTCTCTATACTTGGGAGTGTGGGGCTTTTATCTAGGAAGCACTTACCGTCTCAGAAAGATTGTGAAATAATGCATTTGGAAAAGCATTATACATATATATTTTATGAAAGTTACAAAACAATTCCATCCGTTCTATATACTGATAAAAAGATACAAAGGTCAAAGAACAGTGGAGAGTTTACCTTAAGTTAATTTTTGTCAATCTCAAAGTCAAGTAGAATGATTATAAGTAAAAATGATATCAATTGTTAAAACGACTATTGATAATTATTATTTGATAACTGTGGGAACATAAAATATGGAGATACATTTAAAAACACATAAAAGATTATAAATGATTCAATTTGCCCAAGCATAAGATACAGAACAATATATCAACTTACTCCATACCACCAGGTATCAACACTTATTCACTCGATTATTTGTTTTACACGATATTAGTTTCATTGGATTAATATTTTAGTTATATCTGCGCAAGTTGTTATTTACTTTTGAATTTCACTGTATATTAGGCTATAGTTGTATGGTTACTGTTTTTCTATGAGGTCATGAGCTATCGCAGCGGTTTACGTTGACTTATCTCGTTCTTGAAGCATTGATAAATAATGTTTAATTATGGTAAATACTGTTTGCTTGTGTATTCACTTTACTCGTGCAATTCCGGTTTAAACTTGATTTGAATTTTCTATCTTAATGGTTTTGCAAGTTCACTGCAAGATGATTATCTTCGTACACTTCTCATCTTTATTTCACTATATGGTAATTGACTGAAAACTAACCTCATTTTGAGAGGACATGTTACTTGAGCAACGTCTGTGCACCGAATCATCGTGTTGTCCGCGTGGTCGCGTCTTTTATATCTCCTACCCTTTCACTGATCGTTTCGCGGGACAAATTCCAACATTAGCTGTCATAATAAATCACCGGCTTGGTAATTAATGGCTTGTTATTGTCGCCTAAAGAATATAAAAAAAATGCTTTATCTATTTCGTGTTCGTATTGCACTTAGTGAGCTGTCACAACCTATAATTTATAGTGTCTTTATTTGCTAAGAAATTCTTTAGATATGCGTAACTAGGAGGTGACGATTTATTAATAGCTCTGTTGAGAAAAAGGGTGACTTTTTATAGCATTCCAGGCACGCAGGTGTCTATTCTAATTTGAGCGTGCCTCTGTTTATTAGTTTGGTCGAGCATTTGATCTCAGAATGTATTTTCATTCCTAGTTAATTATGTGGAGTTCATATTTATGACTATCTGGTTGTTTCTTATGCTTGAACGTTTTTCTGGTACTTATGGGGGCATGACAAGACTTCCACAGATTTCTGTGGAAATCTAATCGTGTGTGTTGTGTTTTAAAACAAATAATAATGAATGGCTGAGAATTAGGAATGGCAATGGGGATGCAATTCAACAGAAAATAGTCGAACACAAAAAATTTAAAACTTCAGAATGATTAAAACCCACCATCGAAAATGTTTAGCCAAGTTAATATTTGGTATACGTGTTACTGAAAGGCTATGTAAGGATATACCAAGGGATAATTGATTTGCAGGCCGTCGAAGGAGTAGTGAATACTGTTGATATTTCGAAAAAAATGAAAACTCACCTTCACCTTCACACCTTCAAAAATGTTTAGCCAAGTTGATATTTGATATACATGTTACTGGAAGGCTACTAAATGATATACCAAGGGCAGTTTTACCTGTCGAAATTTCGAAAAAAAAAAACAAAACTCCCTTCAAAAATGTTTAGGCAAGTTGATATTTGATATAAGTATTACTGAAGGACTATATAAGAATATACCAAGGGATGATTGATAACGCAGGCCATCGAAGAGGTGTTTAATACTTGTCGATAGGATGTCCCAAAATAAGATACATAACTAATTTTTTTTAAATACATTTTTGAATTCTTGGATTGCTACTAAATGTTGTTTATGATTTTCCATGCTCAAATATAGTGTGCAGATAAGTTTTAGAAACCTGGGTTCCTTTTATATCGACAATTTAGTGGCAAATCCAAAATGTTACAAAAATGGCGGGGTTGCCGTTTAAAAAAACAGAACTCAGTTGTGTATCTCATTTTAGGACATCCTGTATATGAATAGAAATATTTTCAGAATGTGCCTCATTGTCAGACCTATCGTTTAAAAAAAACAAGTCGATAGCTTGGATAGAAAAAAGTTATGGAGCTTGCACGCACTCCTGTATCACCCTGTAGAAGCCAAATGAGTGCCACAGTGAAATGTCTACGGAAGGTTGTCTACGGAAGGTTGTTGATATACACTGTTTGAGAAACTTCTACTTTGCCGAAATCCAGTCTATTTTACTCTATGGCATTCTACTATGGGGAAATTCAACAGCTGCACAGTATCTATTCTTGAGCCAGAAAAGAGCTTTGAGAGCAATAAAATACATATCATCCAGACACTCCTGTAGACCTGTATTTGCTGAGTTGAATATATTGCCTTTGGCTTGTCTGTACATAATGGAAGTTGCCTGTTATATTCACAAAATTAGAAATACTCTTCCTAGGCATATGGATATTCATTCCTATGAAACCAGAAATAACCATTCCATCTACCCAAATCATGATAATCTCCAGATAACGTCAAATGGACCACTCTCAACTGGAATAAGGGTTTATAATAAATTACCCGAAGACATCAGAAATCAAACTACTCACTTCAACTTCCGTAACTCTATTAAACAATTTTTACACAGGAATCTGTTTTATAACATCAATGAATTTTTTGAATGATTTTAACATGTTTTGTCATTTAATTGTTTTGTATTTTATTGCATTTTATCTTTTATTACCACTGTGACTAACTCATTGGCTATCTCGAGTTTTTATTTCTCGAGTTTCTATTTCTTTTTATATATACATATATACGCATATGCCTGTATACTTGACATGTTCTACACCCCAATTGGGTCTTTGAATGAATAAAGATTGATTTGATTTGGTTAATTCCACAGTATACTATAACATAAAAACTTGTCAAAGAATAAATGATTGATTGACTAAACTGGGATGGAATACTCACCCCCGAGAACATCAAATGGCCCAACTAAAGTTAGTCCAACATCCCCCAAAGCAAACAATGTATTATTAGGCAGCAGTGTTTCACAAAAATCCCAGAACTGGTAAAAATCTTCGGGCATAGTTACTAAAAACTTTGTTTTTATGAAGTCTACCCACTGCAATCTCTTTCCACACACAATACTTGTTGCATTTGGACCGTCTGTTCTCTTGTCAATATTATCTTCCTCAGGATGTGATACTGTTTCGTGATTTGGTTTTTCAGTGGAGTTAGTGTCACTATGGTCACCAAAATATTCTGAGTCTGATGTGTTTGCTAAAACCTCATCATCTGATTGGAATAATTTCCTTTTGGTAGGTCTATTGGAGCGTGTTGTTACCTAAGGAAATCATCTCAAATATATATTTTTTTTTAAGAACTTTAATCAACTAATGCAACTAGAATTACATAAAAATAAATTACATGAAAAATAAATAAATATATGCACTATCCAAAAAAAGGTTATTCCAAAGCAATGCTGGTTCGGAAAACTAGCTAAACTTATAATACAATCACATAATAAAATAATATTAAATTTACCTAAAAATTATAAATACAAATGTAACTAAAATCTAAGAAGAATTATGAAGCACCAATGTCCTATCTCACAAAAAATATCACAGGGAAGAAAAATTATATGCCGACATTCGTTGAGTAAGCAAGTGTGAAAACTCTTTATTTTATTCTTAAATATACAGATATTGGGGCTATCTGTTATTTCCTTGGGAAGAGTGTTATAAGTTTTCATGCATTGTGTAATTGGATTGTTTAAGCCAATATTAGTACGTACAGGTTCTAAAAAGACATTGTTATGGGTTCGAGTATTGTATTCATGGCGCTGATTAACAAATGTAAAGTTGGCATTACATTTAACTTGTTCATTTATAACCTTGTATGAAAATTTACCTTGTTCAATTTTTAAAATATCCTGAATAGGCAAAATCTTGGTTACCCTGTATAAAGTATCAGTTGAGGTTCTGTAATCAAGCCTGAATAAGATTTTTACAACTTTATTTTGAAGTGTTTTTATTTTTTTGAATAAAGTCTTTCCAGTCCCCAATGGAATTAATTAGTAAATATGGAGGAGAAATATGCACTGTAGATTTGGCAGAGTGAAGATGGGCATAAGTTTTTTTTTTTTTTTTTTTATTTTGGTTCCCAAAAGGGATATCCAAATAAAACCTAGGAAAAAAGGAAGTTGGTGTTCTTCTTAAATTTCTGAAGGTTGTATGCCTCGGGGAACACCTCCCTAGGCAATGAGTTCCAAAGCCTCGCTGTTCGTTGGATGAACGAGTCTTTGGAAAGTGATGTTCTGCAGGTTTCCAAAGTGACCACGAAGGGGTGTGATGACTGAACTTGACGGGTTAATCTCGAAGAGACTGCCAAAGCAGGAACGATTGTTGATATTTCAGAAGAGCATCGCCCATGAAAATATCTATAAAATAGAGACAAAAGTAGTGTCTACAACGATATAGGGCACCAACCATTGGAACTACTTTTTTTTCTATATGGGCGACATGCTTATTCCAGCATAGGTTTTCGTCGACTACTAGTCCCGGATATTTAGTATTATGGACTCTCATTATTTCTTCGCCTCCTATCTCCACTGCGATGTCCTGTAGATTCGTATTTTTCTGAGAGAAAATTATATATGTTTTTTTTTTACATTCAGCTGAAGTTCATTTTTTATAAGCCATCCGTGATACCTTTTGAGGTCAGTATTGTTTCGAGTTGTTTCAAATCTTTACCCTAATATACAAGACCAGTATCATCTGCAAATTTAAAATATCTACCTATAATGTTGGCGGTTTTTAGGGACAGTACATGTAATGTATACAGTAGGTGCCTTGGGGCACACCTGCTTTGGTGTTTTCAGTTTGGCTTGAACGTTTCCTCTTATTCCCATTTCTTCAATTTTTGTTAGTAAGGTAGATAAATCAACCACGTCGAATGCTTTTCGTAGATCAACAAATATGGCCAAAGTGTAGTATTTATCATCCATTGAAGGAGCAATGTGGTTAATAAAGCCAATGGTTGCACTCAGGGTGCTGCTATTTTCTTGAAATCCATACTGATATTCGTCAAAGTGAACAAATTTGTTCATGTAATTGATAATACGTTTTTTTATTATAATTTCGATGACTTTTGATAGAGTAGGAACTACTGAAATAGGTCTATAGTTATTTATTTTGTTATTTGGGCCAGATTTGTGTAAAGGTGTTACTTTGCTGACTTTGAGTGTATCGGGAAATATACCTTGTTTGAAAGTTTCATTTATCAATTTCACTAAAATAGGTACCATGCATTCCTTAAGTATTAAGAGATCTTTAGTATTTATGTTATCATAACCAGGTGCTGCATTTCTATTCAATTCATTTAATGCTTCTTGAACATTTGTTTTGTATAGGTGCATTGTACAGTCACTTTGATTTCCTCAAAACAGCAGGTGATTCTGTTTGTGATTTTACATTATTTATTATCGATTCACCAATATCAACAAAATATCTGTTCATTTGTTCAGCTATATTTTTGGATCATCAATGATATGTCCTTCATTGTCTAGATTAGTGATCTGACTTCTTTGACCATTACCCTTAATTAGACTGTTGATGAGTTTCCATTGTTTTTTCTGGTTACTACCTGTGTCTCACTCCATTTTTGTTTTCAAAGTATTCCTGTTTTAAGTTTTTTGCGTTTTTTCTCTGCAATATTTTTTGTTTTTTTGAACTCTGGCTGCATATTGATTAAATGGATTTATTTTAGAATAGAATTTATTTGAAATAGGATTCCCTAATATACAGGTTAGCTAACTTACATATAGTACAATAAACTAAATTTATACTAATAATACAAATATCAATATCTATATACATAAAGTGTTTAAACTGGACAAAAGTTCATTCTTAAAAACATTTAATGATGGAGTAGATTTAATTGAGTCAGGCAAATTATTGAATAGGACAACACCTTTGAAGAATAAACTGCACATACTACTTCTTACATTAGTTCTATTTATATGAATGTGACTGTTGTGTCTGGTTGAATGGTGATGAATGTCTTTATTGAAAGTTATTAATGATAGCAAGTAAGGTGGGGTCATTTTATTTAATATTTTATAGATGAACACCATAGAACAATAGAGTAATCTTTGGGATACTGAGAGCCATTGTAGAGCAGATAACATGGTAGAAATTGGTGTATACCTGTTACACATTAAAATTATTCTCATTCCCCGATTTTGTAGTTTTTGCATTTGTTGCACTTTGTTCAAATTAAAAGAGAATAAAATAGATGCACAGTAGTCGAAATTGGGTTGGATTATTGATTTAAATACCAAAATTTTTGTATCTGTTGATAAGTTACAGGCGATTCTCGAGAAAAAATATAATTTTTTTGCAATCTTTCTTTCAATATACTTAAAGTGGTCGTCAAAAGTTAAACAATTATCAAGTTGAAACCCCAAATACTTCACTTTATTAACAGACAAGTCAATTAACCATTACAAAAAACGAACAGAGTGAATATATATTTGTAGAGATGACTAAGATCATGAAAAAGAAATTAAAGATAAAACTATTCGTTTTTTCACTGCTTTTCTAAAGGATGGTAAAGATGAACGGTACAGTTCAATTTTGTTGTTGTGAGTGTTTGCCGATTTCATTATTCTGTTAAGGGATTCGTCTTGAAGATGTCACCATTTCTATTTCTTGTAACATTTACAGAGCTCGACAATTTCAGGACAATCAATATTACCGTCGATAACTTTATGTAGGAATACCAGACCGATTTCCAGTCTTCTATGTGTTAAAGTATTCAAGTTCGGAACCTTTAACATTTGTGAATAATTATATTTATCTCTATCCATTCCCAAATTATAGCCACAGTATATTAGGAATTTATTTTCGAGTAATCTCCAATAGTTCTATATCAACTTTGTAGCATGGCGACCAAATGATAGAGTTGTATTCGAGTATAGACCTCACCTATGCCCAATAAATAATCTTGACAGCATTGACAGACAGTTCTCTTGCTGAACGAAGAGAAAAACCAAACATTTTTCGTGTCCGAGATGAGGTTTCTGTTATGTGATTCTTGAAAGTAATTTTTGTGTCGAATATAACCCCCAAATCCATGATCTTTTGGCCCCGATCTAACACCGTGTGACTTTTTCTTATGGGGTCACATTAAAAATATTCTACTCCGTGCTATTCTTTGGACAATCTAAAAATGAGAATTAGGAATGCCATTCGCCAGGTGCAAAACAATAGAGCCACTTTGTTAAAAATTAGAGGACATACAGAAAAAGTATATACCGGGTGTCCCAGTATACCTGTTCCAATGGATTATCTCAGCCATTTCAAAAGATAAAAATTTGAAAATTTCGTGATCTCCAATTCGTTCAAGGAACCTTCAACTGAGAAAAACGAAAATTGAAAGTCACTTCCGGTTTGACCGGAAGTGACTCTGACTTTTTGATTTCAAATAGCACCCTGTATATTTTTTGCAATTTTTTATTTCTACCCAAAATTATCTTTCCAACGATGTATCACACTTTGTATTTTACATTTGATTTGATGGAGAAAACGTCAATTAAAATTTCAAATTGATAGAATTTGTGTAATCTTGACTTCAATAATAATTGATAATTCATGAACAATTTTGCATTCGAGATGATGAAAAGAACGTCAAATTTCAAATTATTAGAATTATAGTAGAACTGGAACAATTAATAATTCTTAAATGAAAACCTTAGTGTGCCATGGAAACATTTGAATACATTTGTTTATAACTTTGAAAGTTAATAATTCTCAATAGTTGTGTGCGTGTCAGAGAAACCATCATTCAAGAATGAATAACCGTGAAAATGATGATAACTTCACTAATCAAGAGAAATTGGATATGATACTGATTTATGGAAAATGCGAAAATAATCGTTGGGCTGCCCTACGTGCATACAGAGAGAAATACCCTGATAGACGAATGCCAAGCGCTATGTATTTCACACGCTTGGCTTCGAATTTGGCAACAAGTGGATCATTTCATAGAAAGCGTACTGTCTTTAGAAGAAAAAATGCTATGGACGAAGATTACACAAAATATCATAGCCTACTGCAATTCTTTCAATTTGAAATTTCAATTGACGTTTTCTCCATCAAATGAAATGTAAAATACAAAGTGTGATACATTGTTGGAAAGATAATTTTGAGTAGAAATAAAAAATTGTAAAAAATATACAGGGTGCTATTTGAAATAAAAAAGTCAGAGTCACTTCCGGTCAAACCGGAAGTGACTTTCAGTTTTTGTTTTTCTCAGTTGAAGGTTCCTTGAACGAATTGGAGATCATGAAATTTTCAAATTTTTATCTTTCGAAATGGCTGAGATAATCCATTGGAACAGGTATACTGGGACACCCGGTATATTACATGCATTGAAAATGGAGGTCAAGTGGAGCAGCACTTATATAAGTGCAAAAAATAATTTTAATGTTTTCAAATTGTTTGCTATTGGTAAATTGGATTTATTTCATTTTTCATCGAATTTGTTGCTCCTAGATTTGAGTAATTTACTAAAATGTGAGTTTACAAACCAGAAAATCATCTTTATCATAATAAATACCCAAGAGCTATAACTATAAAAACTATGACAATTCTTGGAAACAAAATAATAAACACGGGTATCTTGATGTTGTTGAAAAATTACAATTTTAATCGTATTTACACCAATTTGCGCTAAACTAATGAAAAGAAAGGGCAAGTTTGGCATATTTTCGTAATTAGAAAAAAGATGTATTTTTAAATATTTTATGGTATATAGGGTGTACTATTTAAAAAAGGTAAGTTATGTCAATAATTTTGACATTTGACAGTCCATAAAATTTTTGACTCAACAGCATAAAACTTACCGAAAAACACTACAATTTCTTTTTTTATTCTACCTTTTAGCTCAAAAAATAAATAGTATACAGCCTTTTAAAAGTGAGATGAATTAAAATGAAAGCACTGTACAACACGCTTCAATGTTAACGTTATGGCAAAAAAAAAGCCCGGTCCCAAGAGAACATTTTGCGGATTGGGAAAATTTCAATATACAAAAAAGTTACATCCATTTTTGTGTTTAGTTGCATTATTTTAGCAAATAATAATTCATTAACAGGAATTACAATCATTGATTGAATGATACAATCATCGTGAAACAAAATATTCTTGTAGCATTGTGCACCCCCTAGAATTCGAAATTAATGGAGTTTGTCCAGATAGAGGAATTGCATATAATTTGTTATACAATTCTCCAGCCTTGAATCACGAAGAAAATGCACATCCATGGCTTTTTGCACAAACTATTACACAACAAGGTCAATAGTACTGAAATACTTGAACAAATAAACTTTCATACAAGACATATGGAGACTTTCAGGCTTCTGTTAGCCAGAACCAATATATTGTCAAAATTTTAATAAAATATCAAACTATTGTGATATTCACTTTCATTCTAATGCTGAAATAGTGAGATCAGCTAGAGTTGTTTTGTTTTTTGAATTGAATTCAATTCTTTTTCATTCTTTTTTCTCTTTTAGCCTACTGATTTGTTTTCTTTTCTAATATACTTAATTTCAACTTGTATTGTCCTATAAATGGGTTAAACTGTTGGGCAATAAAGCTATTATTATTATAGAAAGGTTATTTAGGTCAAACTGTAAGCTCTCAGCATCAAATATGGATTGAAATGTTCTGAACATCTTTAAATCATCGGCAAGTAATAGAAAGTAACTATCAGTGATAACATTAGGAAGATCATCAACAAAGATATTAAATAATAGTGGTGCCATGTGAGATCCCTGGGTACACCCTGAAGGAAATTCAATTGGATCTGATACTGAACTACCATATTTTATACATTGGGAACCATTAAGATAGGATTTGATCCAGATTCTAAAATGTTTCCTTCAATTCCCAGAGATTCAAGTTTTGCAAGTAATAATCTGGTGGTTGACTCTACCTTTTGAAAAGTCTGTGTATATGGAGTCCACCTGCAGTTTATTCTTGAGAGCGTTGATATACTTTTGGTAAAATTACCAATCTAATAACATTTACACAAACTATAAGTTGCGCCTTAGAAAATCAACTCCAGGTGGACACAATATATACAGATTTTTCAAAGGCCTTCGACAAGTTGGACCACACTATACTTATTTCTAAACTCAATGAAATTGGTTTCGATTCAAGTCTACTACAATTCTTATATTCTTATCTTACAAATCGATCTCAATTTGTTGAATATAGAGGACACGAATCTGAGGAATACAATGCCACCAGTGGCGCACCACAGGGAAGCAACCTGGCTCCTCTACTGTTCTCCCTGTTCATCAATGACATAGGAATGAGTATGGATAGTGAAATTCTATTATTTGCCGATGACCTGAAAGTTTTTCGTGTTATAGAGTCACCTAAAGACAGTCAAATACTACAAAGCAATTTGGATAAATTAGCCATCTGGTGCCTTTCGAACAAATTACCACTCAATTTAAATAAATGTAAATATTCCACCTTTTCCAATAGACACATCACTCTTGATCACAATTATACAATAAATAATCATTTACTAGAAAAAACCGATAATTGCAAAGACTTGGGAATATACTTTGACACCAAACTTTCATTTGCACTCCACATAGAGAAAAGTGTATCTGCTGCAAAAAGAATGTTAGGGCTTATATTTAGAAACTGTAAAGACTTCAAAAACATGGAAAGTTTCATCACTCTCTTCAATTCATTTGTCAGATCCCGCCTAGAGTATGGCTGTCTTGTCTGGTCACCTATATACACTACATACAATCAATCTCTCGAATCCGTCCAACGACAGTTTATGAAATACGTCACTTACAAACTTGATGATGTCTACCCCAGTCAGGGAATAGATAACAATATATTATTAAAGCGTTTAAATTTTCTTTCCCGAGGACCGAAGAACATATTACGCTTGCATATTTATTTACAAACTGGTAAACAGTCTTGTCAACTCACCCAAACTACTATCTCAACTAGACTTTCATGTACCAAGAATCAACGGTAGAAATGAACAATGTTTCTATTTACCAACACCAAGAACAAATATATTATTAAAATCTCCTTTATTTGCAATGTGTAATAAATTCAATCAAGTCTGCCACAAAGTTGACATTTATTCAACACCATTACATGTTTTCAAAAAAGAGATCAGAAACATTATGTTTGCGAAGCAACAATAACTATATATCATACTAAAAATCAAATAATTATTCAAATCTCGATCGCTTTGTTGTTTTTGTTTTTTCTGTTTTTCTCTCTCATTTCTTGTCTTTTCTCGGGGAATGTTCCATGAATGTATTACTATGTATTACTACTATTATTATTATTGTAACATCTAACATACTTCACACTTTCATACTAAAATTGTATACTGTGTCCTGTAATTGGGCCTAGCGCCTGTTTGGACAATAAATGTTTTTTTTTTTTAATAAGAGGTAGAAGAGTTTCGGCGCTGGGAAGCTGACCAAATCAAAACCCACTGGAATAGGGTTCCAGGACAAAGACAAGCGAAAAGGCTTCTGAGCCCATTGCCAAGGAAAGCTAAACAGCTTCTCGAGTTCAACAAGAAAGACTTGAAACTGGTGTCGGGACTGTTCACCGGACATTGTCCTCTGAGGTATCACTTCCAAAGGGATAGATCAGACAGTGAACTGTGTCGTTACTGAGAGAACTTCGCTGAAACTGCAGAACACCTGCTTTGCGACTGCTAAGCGCTGTTTTGCAAAGGACCTAAGTTCCTAGAAGGGGAACTGATACCCTTCGCAAGGAGCCTCAGGATCCCGGGTCTTGAATAGATGAAGGGTAATGTACAAATGACCTTATAGGTTGAGGTACGGAGAGGCTGAAGAGCCATATTGACTCCCCTACAATCTAGTGGTAGTAGATATCCTCTGCAGAAGCCAAGTTGTTCATTGATTATAATATTTTCAAAGTTACACGATAGTTTTTTAGAAATAACACATTGTTGGTAACTTTGATTGATTGCAAATACCTCTGTAGTTAATAACATTATCCTGTGAGCCAATGGGTTTCATGAAACTGTTTCCAGAAGCTAGGAAATGTTCCTTCTTTGAGTGATAGTTAAACAGGGAGTGAATGGGTTTTGTTAAAGTGTAAATACAATTTTTAATCAAGTGCAATAAAGGGATTTCATCTGGGCCAGTTGATAGTTCTATGACGTCTTCAATGTCTATGGTATAGGTTCAAATGTCAACAGTGTTATCAAAAGTATAATGTGGAATTTGATTAACGATTGTATCATCATAGACTGTCTGAAAAAGGATTATTAACTACTTCATCGGAATTTTCATCAGAGTTATTGCTATAAACCGTATAAGAAGGAAGATGGAATGATTTCTTTTTATCATTGATAAATTTACAAAAATGACGAGGATCAGCAGAAATGTTGTTCTCATAGTTTTCAAAATGTAATTTTGGTAACAGAAATATGGAAGTGTCTACAAATTATTACTCACTGCTTTCTTTTTACGATGGACTGGATTTTTTCTGTGGTATTTCGCCCCATGTTTACCTGAAATGCTTAGATCTAAAACGTAGTTTTCATATTCTTCTTTCAGTTTATTTTTTCTTATTGTTCCAAAGGAGTTCCTATCACTATCAGCATCAATATGTTCTTCTAAATATGAAGTGTTGGCTGTAACCTTGTCATGTGCCTCGAATTTCTTTCTACCATGACCATTTGATCCTGTTTCCTAAGGATATATTTTTGAATATATAACTGACTAGAAAATATTACTCACATGAGTTTTAAGATAGTCGTGATCTATTAGATTTGTTTGGCAGCATTTTGCTTCAGATTTGGATGGAATCCTTAGATCTAAAACGTAGTTTTCATATTCCGCTGTGAATCCTGCCATAACTGCTTCTGTAGATTACACAAATTGAGTTTGCAGTAAGGATATCTTATTCAAATTGGCGGTATTTTAAGTTTCTACCTATGGCAGTTTTGACATAGAACACCTTTACTAGGAACTAGGAGGGCACAGGGCACAGAACTCAATATAGTTATTAGCTCTGTGGCACAGAACTCAAAAAAGTAGATATTGCTTGGTACATTATAGCAATAGGGGTCTTCTCCACAAATTTGCCAACATCGATTTTTCGTCTGTAAACTAGGGACCTTTGATTTGACTTGCCCAGCAATGGACTCAACTAATCGAGTTATGCATTGAAAATTTCGCTGGATGAAAAATAAACGAGATATTCCAATTTGAAAAATAAAAAATTCCAATAAGTTTTTTTTGGTACTTCCATAAAATTCACATATTGTTTGGATTTCAGCGGAAAAACCGTTCTGTTGATCATAGTGAAAGTTATAGTGTGCAATAGCCATATGACCAAGAAAAGAAATGTTAATATAGAGACTGCAGAAGTTTCTCAAAATATGGTATGCGGCTCCTAGGTGGCGTATGGAGTTGGTAATAAGGCCTACCCAGCTGTGTGAATGATACATTCTATGTTGTGATTGTTGAAAACGCCCTCCATTGTCTACGCCGGTTAGAGGCCGGGTGGAAACGGATTTTCCGCAAGGAGGGATGACCATATTGCGCCATATAGGAAGCAGAAGACAATCATTGATGAGAGAGAGAGAGAGAGAGAGGGAGAGAAAGCATGGTAGCAATAAAAATTTCAAACTTTGTCCATTTCCCAAAGCTATCGAAAGCAGTGAAATTTTTTTAAAATGGTTGAAGCTATGTGGCAATGGAAAACATTCTTTAAAAAAATTTACTTAAGTTTATATATGTAACAAGCATTTCGTGAGAAAATTCACTGAAGATTCCGTGCCACTACCACATTCTCCTGTAAAATCAACTGAGATAGACCCATAGACAAATTAAAAATTTAGTTTCTCTATGGATAGACCTAGTCGCCACCATAGAAGATAAAAACAATGAACAAGATGTAAATCGAGATCAGCTTTTGGAACCAAAATGAAAAGGTTTCCGTGGATACATCAATCCAGACGTTTCTACTGGATGAAAACACTTTTTCATACAAAAACTTTAGAAAGAATTCATTCCATTACAACTAATTTCACTGGATTAACCATCCGGCAGTTTGAAATATTTTCTTATTTCCTATTCGAATCTGTCAACAACGCTCGAACACCACAAAAGAACATCAGCTCTAGCAATGCCAAGTCCAAAGATGGATGACAATGACAGTACAAACATTGTCTAATCAGACAATGGTACAAAACATGAATTCGTTTGTTTTCCGCAGATTCATCAGATATTCAAAAGTAAAAGACTCATAAATTGCATGAGATAAAGAAAGATATCATGTCAAATACTACTGACTAAACAAACCTAATGTCAGAATTTTTATTAATACGTAGTTTTGCCAACCCTGTGAATGTATACATTATTGGTTAGTCAAAAAATCGAATATTATCGTTCTAGGTAAATTTGTATCATTAATGTCTCACTAATTGGTTCCATTGCCAAGTAATAAGGCAATTGTATGAAGATCTTTCTTTATAGAATGATGAGACTAGCAATATGCAAATTGGAGTTACCTAGTTTGCACTAGAGAAAACAAGATTGGCAACCATGTGAAGAAGTCCCCATTCGTGAGGGCCCTCTACTGAAGTTTCAGGGAAACTGTTCGAAACTAGGCCCACAGAACATCTTACCCACAGGTGTTCTGTGCTATACCCATGATACTTGGGTAGAATGGGTAGGACTAAAGCCGGATTTGATTGTAAAATTGATCTTTTTAACTTGTATTGTTTATAATTTTCAATTTTGTATTGTTTTAATTATTTTACTTGTATTTTATATTGTTAAAAAAAAAAAAAAAAACATTTATTGTCCAAACAGGCGCTAGGCCCAATTACAGGACACAGTATACAATTTTAGTATGAAAGTGTGAAGTATGTTACATGTTACAATAATAGTAATACATAGTAATACATTCATGGAACATTCCCCGAGAAAAGACAAGAAATGAGAGAGGAAAACAGAAAAACAAAAACAAAGCCATCGAGATTTGAATAATTATTTGATTTTTAGTATGATATATAGTTATTGTTGCTTCGCAAACATAATGTTTCTGATCTCTTTTTTGAAAACGTGTAATGGTGTTGAATAAATGTCAACTTTGTGGCAGACTTGATTGAATTTATTACACATTGCAAATAAAGGAGATTTTAATAATATATTTGTTCTTGGTGTTGGTAAATAAAAACATTGTTCATTTCTACCGTTGATTCTTGGTACATGAAAGTCTAGTTGAGATAGTAGTTTGGGTGAGTTGACAAGACTGTTTACCAGTTTGTAAATAAATATGCAAGCGTAATATGTTCTTCGGTCCTCGAGAGAAAGAAAATTTAAACACTTTAATAATATATTATTATCTATTCCCTGACTGGGGTAGACATCATCAAGTTTGTAAGTGACGTATTTCATAAACTGTCGTTGGACGGATTCGAGAGATTGATTGTATGTAGCGTATATAGGTGACCAGACAAGACAGCCATACTCTAGGCGGGATCTGACAAATGAATTGAAGAGAGTGATGAAACTTTCCATGTTTTTGAAGTCTTTACAGTTTCTAAATATAAGCTCTAACATTATTTTTGCAGCAGATACACTTTTCTCTATGTGGAGTGCAAATGAAAGTTTGGTGTCAAAGTATACTCCCAAGTCTTTGCAATTATCGGTTTTTTCTAGTAAATGATTATTTATTGTATAATTGTGATGTGTTTATTGGAAAAGGTGAAATATTTAGATTTATTTAAATTGAGTGGTAATTTGTTCGAAAGGCACCAGATGGCTAATTTATCCAAATCGCTTTGTAGTATTTGACTGTCTTTAGGTGACTCTATAACACGAAAAACTTTCAGGTCATCGGCAAATAATAGAATTTCACTATCCATACTCATTCCTATGTCATTGATGAACAGGGAGAACAGTAGAGGAGCCAGGTTGCTTCCCTGTGGTGCGCCACTGGTGGCATTGTATTCCTCAGATTCGTGTCCTCTATATTCAACAAATTGAGATCGATTTGTAAGATAAGAATATAAGAATTTTAGTAGACTTGAATCGAAACCAATTTCATTGAGTTTAGAAATAAGTATAGTGCGGTCCAACTTGTCGAAGGCCTTTGAAAAATCTGTATATATTGTGTCCACCTGGAGTTGATTTTCTAAGGCGCAACTTATAGTTTGTGTAAATGTTATTAGATTGGTAATAGTGGATCTTTTTGCGATAAAACCATGTTGCTCAGAAGTTATTATATTTTGAACCTTGGGAGAAATTCTATTATATATACATATCTCAAAGGCCTTCGCAAAGTTACATAGCAGTGTGATGGGTCGAAAGTTTTTCATGTCATTTATCTCTCCTGTTTTAAAAATGGGAATAACTTTACTTTTTTTCCAAACCTGTGGAAATGTATTTGTCTTTAGTGCAGTATTGAATATTGTAACGTAAATAAACTTAACTTGGTTTTACTAATTTATTTCACACTTAAATTGACAACTAATTTATATTACTGGCTACGCCACTGTATAGCTCGATGTTATCGACTCGCCGAAAAACTGCACTCCCTCTTGAGGGCTGTCTATTTATCTCCGATACAGCATTCTCGATGTTTCCAATTCTGGCGGTTGGTGCCCAGCATGTTCCAGTTATTTCCAATATCGACCGTTGTTATCTGCCGCGGCGTGACTGGATTGTTCTCGAATATCTCCGGGGATGACATCATCGCTGTCGATGGCAACGCGTGAGGCGACAGGTCCGGCCTAGGTTCGTTACATTGCCCCCTTCTTAAAGACATTTTGTCCCGAAATGTCATCCTTGGAGTGTGACGATATCTGCATGACTCCCTATAGTTGCACCGTGAAGTTCGATGGAAGTAACACTCCACGGTCTTCATGACTGGTCGTGGAAGAGGGTTACAGCAAACCAAAATCTTGACGCCGCTGGATCTGAATATCGCCTCCAGCATACTTCTTATGACTCTCCAGTCCAACCCATCAATACCACAGGACAATTTTGGAATTGCTAGATCCACCAGATTCTGGTCCACCATAGTGTCTCTTAGTTTGGTGAGACTCTTCCAGACATCTCCGTAGGACGGTTTATCTTGGGAATGCCTCTTGGTAACTAGGTAGTAGATGTTTCTCTGGCCTTTCTTCAACTGTAGCACCCCACCAACCTCTGGATTCTGCTCCCGCAGTGTTTGGAGTTGACCAAATTTCTTGGAAAACACTACGGCGATGCCCCTGGACATTTGAAGATCTTCTGCCACACAGTGCGCTAGAGCGTAGTCAGCAGGCACCTCGAAAAGGTCTCGTGACTCCTCTCTAGTAACCCCATGTAGAACTTTCTGCCCGTTTGAATGCAAGGACATAAACTTCTCGAACGTCATATCATCCTCCGGTGGCTTGAGGGTGCGAACTTGGTCATGGTTTCCAGCGTAAGGGGCCAACCTGTTGAAATGGACGACCCTTGGTTTCCCTCGGGGTGGCTTATGGATTCGGTACACAAGGTCGTTTATCCTTTTCACGATCTTATACGGGCCTTCCCACGAGTTCCGCAACTTTGGTGATAGTCCACGACGACGTTTGGGGTTGTACAGCCAAACCAGGTCATCAACCTTAAATCCTCCAGCGTCGGCCTTGATGTCATAGGTCTTCTTCATTTTATCGCTGGCACTCTGGATGTTCAACCGGACTCGTTCGTGGATGTCGTCCATTCTCTGCCGAAGTTTGCTGACGTAGTCCTCTCCCGCAGTGTCTTGTCCTGGCGGTATCCCAAACTTCAGGTCACAAGGCAGTCGCAGTTCTCGGCCCATTATAATACTAGCAGGAGTTTGACCGGTTGACTCGTGTACTGCGGATCGATAGGCCATCAGGAACAAATGAAGATACTGGTCCCAGTCTCTTTGATGGTCAGAGACAACCTTGGACAAGTGGCGGTTGATCGTCCTGTTCATCCGTTCCACCATTCCATCGGACTGCGAATGTAGGGCCGTGGTTCTTGTCTTGCGGATGTTCAGCAGTAGACATATTTCTTGGAACAGGTTGGATTCGAAATTTCTGCCTTAATCCGAGTGCAGCTCCATTGGAATACTGAATCGACATATCCACTCTTTCACCAAGACGTCGGCGACGGTGATGGCTTCCTGGTTGGGCAGGGCATAGGCTTCTGCCCACTTACTGAAGTAGTCCATTGCCACAAGGATGTATTTATTCCCGTGGTCGGATACGGGAAACGGGCCGGCGATGTCAATGGCGATTCTCTCGAACGGGCTGCCTACGTTGTACTGACGCATCGGGGCCTTGGGTCGTATTCGAGGTCCATTGCTAGCAGCGCATCAGCGCACTTTCTGCACCAGTCCTGGACGTCAGCTTGACAATTGGCCCAGTAAAACCGTTGCCTCACTTTCTGCAGGGTCTTCGTCACTCCCAGATGTCCTCCAGCGACTCCATCATGGATTTCCCGCAGCACTTCCTCTCTTCTGTTCCTGGGAACAATTATTTGGCGTCTGTCTTCCCCACCAATCTCGGCCTCCAACACACGTTTCAGGATCCCATTGTCCAGAATAAGAGAGTTCCATTGTGCCCAATAGGACTTAACAGCCGGCGAGTAACCTGCGACTTCCTGCCATGATGGTCTTCGATTGCCCTTCTTCCAGCTGACGACTAAGCCAAGGTCGGGGTCTCTCTCTTGGTCTTTCTGGATCTTGCTGTCATTCCAGTTGTCATCCATTGCCGCGGTTCTACAAAGTGTTGCTTCTTTCTCTTCTGCTCGTCGGCAATGTGAGCAATCATCTGGACATGGTCTTCGCGACAAGGCATCTGCATTCTTATGGCTAGTTCCGGCCCGATGTTCGATCTCGAAATCGAATTCTTGGAGTCTCTCGATCCAACGTGCTACTTGACCCTCAGGATTTTTGAACTGTAAGAGCCATTTGAGAGCTGCATGGTCAGTTCTCAACAGGAATTTTCTCCCATACACGTACTTGTAGAAGTGCTCCACTCCCTTTACAACAGCTAACAGCTCTCGCCTGGTGACACAGTAATTGCGCTCTGGTTTGCTAAGCGTCTTGCTGAAATAACCAACCCAACCCTCCTGGATCTGAGATAGGACAGCTCCAAGTCCCACGTTGCTGGCGTCCGTATCCAAAATGAATTTCCCTTTGGGTAGGGGATAGCTCAGTATAGGTGCGTTGATCAAAGCTCCTTTCAGCTTCCTGAATGAGTCTTGACATTCTTCAGACCACTGGAACTTCAGACCACTGGCCTTCCGTGAGCCTGGTCAGTGGTTTAGCGATGTTGGCGAATCCCAGCACATATCGGCGATAGTATGTGCATAAACCAAGGAAACTTCGAAGTTGGTGAATGTCTTTTGGGATGGGCCAATCCTTAACAGCTTTGATCTTCTGGTCATCCACTGCTACTCCTTCGCCAGAGACAATGTGGCCGAGGTATCGTACTTCTTTTTGGAACAGATGGCATTTCTTAGGGCTCAGCTTCAAACCGGAGTTCCTCAGTCGCAGGAATAATTCCTCCAAGTTTTTCACGTGGTCCTCGAACGATCTGCCGACCACAAGTATGTCGTCGAGATACTCTAGACACGTGTTCCATGAGAGTCCCTTCAGTACTGTTTCCATCAATCTTTCGAATGTGGCGGGAGCATTACAGAGCCCGAATGGCATAACGGTGAACTGCCACAATCCTGAGCCGATGGTAAAAGCAGTCTTTTCTCGATCTTCCTGAGCCAGTTCTACTTGCCAGTATCCACTCTTCAGATCAAGGGTCGAGAAAATCGTGGAACCAGCCAACGTGTCTAGGGTGTCATCTATTCTCGGGAGAGGGTAACTGTCCTTCTTCGTGACATTATTAAGTTGGCGATAGTCTACACAAAAGCGTGTCGATCCATCCTTTTTCTTCACCAGTACGACTGGAGAGGACCAGGGACTGTCAGATGGTTCGATAACTCCTTCTTTTCCCATATCGCTGACTATTTTGTCAGCCTCTTCTTTCTTGGCAAGAGGAAGTCTTCTTGCTGATTGCCGGATCGGCCGGGCACCTCCAGTATCAATCTTGTGCTGGACCACATTAGTTCGACCCCCTTTTCCTTGTCCGGTATCGAAGATGTCTTGGTACTTTTTGACTAAATCTCTTAGTTTGGGCTGTTGAGCTGGTTTTATGTCTTTGGAAGAGATGGCACTAATTTTTCTAGTTCTGTGGGCAAGTTGTTGGGTTGGCTAATCGTACACTGCATCGCCCGGATCACAGATGAAACTGACGAGCAGTGCCCCAAAATTGTTCCTTTCTTCAAGGTCACTGGGAAATAATTGACATTCATGACCCTTACCGGCACAAATTTGTCAGCACGCAACAAGGTCTTCCTAGTGCAATCCTCGCCCAATTTTCTCATCATGAAGTTTGGGCTCGAACATCACCACGTCTCCACTGCTCGCACTCCCGTCCAGGCGAGCCTCCAGAATGGTTTCAGCCCTCTCAGGTACGCTTACATCTTCAGCCAACAGCACACGGATCAACTCCTCACTTCTCACATGAAGCACCAGCTCTTCTCCGTTGACACGGTAGGGCGCCGTCTTTGAAATTCAATTCAAACCCTCTGGAATTCATGATGTCCATTCCGATGATTGCATCGTCTTCGATGCCCGCTACAAGTGCCTGATGTTTCACTTTAGTGCTGCCAAAATTATTTCAATCGGTAGCTCGCCATATACGTAGCTGGCTCCCTGTTGCTGTGTGTAGCTTCCAAGTTGTCGGTTCAATCCGTTTCGGTGTTCTGGCAAAGGAAGGCCGAGAATTGTCCTAGTCGCACCTGTATCTAGCAGCATGGTGCAAGGCTCGTTATTGATGAGACCGTCTCACGAAGACACCTTTGTTCTGTCGTTGAAGGATAGCGACATATGCGTTGTTAAACGGGGCTTGCGGACACATGCCGACGATTGTTCCTTCTCGTCGACCTTCTTTAGTTTTCCTGCATCGGGTTGATGAATGTTGGACATTTGCTACGCACATGTCCAATTTTACTCAATTCCAGCATCTTATCTGTCTTTTCTCAGGCAACACTTCCTTCATCACTTTTCTTATGGCAGCTTCAAGTTAGCAGGCTCCTGTGAGTCTTTCTCAATCGTTTGAACTTTATTTTGGCTTTGCAGCATTGTTTTGCTGCTTCGAATTCAAAGGCGTGCCAGTGCGTCTACGAGATGTGTTGGACGAGCTAATATCAACGCTTGTCTGGTTTCTTGGTCACGGAGTCCATCCAAGAATGCCTGAACCGTAATCGCTCCATTACATTTTCGGTGTGGCTGGATATGCGAGAGCGAACCAAGCGTGCAATGTCAGCTTCGAATCCTTGTAAGGATTCGCCCGATTTCTGGCAGCGATTTTTCAGTTGGGAGTGGTATCGTGTTCCAAATGGGCCTGGCCATATCGTAATTCTAGATGTTTAATCAGCTGATCATAGTCCTCCTGTTCTTGGGCGGTAAGAGTTTGTAGAATATTTGTCGCTTCTCCACGTAATGCAAGTGTCAGTGCTACAGCTCTTTCCCTGCATTCCATCCGTTTGCTTTGGCCGCTGCTTCAAACTGCCGGCGGTAATTTGCCCATGGAGTTTTCCGTCGAACTGAGGCGCTTCATGGAAAGCTTCCCTATTTCTGAAATGACCTTGACATCTTTTATACCCTCTTGAACTTTATCAAGTTCAAACTCAAGTCAGCATTGCATTTTCGTTAACCATCTCTGTGGAGGGCGCACTATTATTCGTTTTTCCAGCTTACTGATCGTTTCCTTTATTTTGTCCATTTCTGCCTCGACCCCATCTTTGATTTTATCTACCTCCGTGTTCATTTGCTCCTAATTTTATCTATCTCTGTCTCAACGGTTCCCATTCTTTCTTCTAGAAAATTAGCCACACCACACAATTCTTTTTTAGGCCTTCTGTGTTTTCCAGGAACTTCTCTTCCAGGCTTCTTGCATTTTCTTCCAGGCTTCTTGAATTTTCTAGAAGCTTCTCTTCCAGATTTCTAGAATTTTCTTGAAGCTTCTCTTCCAGGCTTCTTGAATTTTCTTGAAGCTTCTCTTCCAGATTTATAGAATTTTCTTGAAGCTTCTCTTCCAGATTTCTAGAATTTTCTTCAAGCTTCTCTTCCAGATTTCTAGAATTTTCTTCAAGCTTCCCTTCCAGATTTCTAGCATTTTCTTCCAAAGTCCTCGAATTTTGTTGCAGCTCTTCTTTCAAGGATTCTATTATCGGACTCAAATCACCTCCGGGAACTTGAATAAAATGTTTGGGGTCCTCACCTTCTTGTATAAGTCCTTCTGCAAGTCTTTCCTGGAGTACTTGCTTTTTACCCGTTGTTTCCAGTTCCTTTCCTCCAATTCCTGTTTCAATTCCGCTACCTTCAAATCCGCAAAGGTACTTTTCTTGAACACATTTTGTCTTTGACGAGGTATCAGTCTGTTTCACGAAAAGTTTATCAGTTTGTAAAAATTCACTTCGCGAATTCTTTTCCACGGGCCACCAGTCTATTGTCTGTTTCACGAACAGTGTATCAGTTTATATTCCACGCACAATTGTCCACTTCGCGAAAACCGGCCACTGTCTATTTTGGAGTACAAAAGGTCTATCAATTTATTTTTCTGACTATCCACTCCAAGATCACTTGTTTATTTTCAAAATCTCGCTTCCGACACCAATTGTAACGTAAATAAACTTAACTTGGTTTTACTGATTTATTTCACACTTAAATTGACAACTAATTTATATTACTGGCTACGCCACTGTATAGCTCGATGTTATCGACTCGCCGAAAAACTGCACTCCCTCTTGAGGGCTGTCTATTTATCTCCGATACAGCATTCTCGATGTTTCCAATTCTGGCGGTTGGTGCCCAGCATGTTCCAGTTATTTCCAATATCGACCGTTGTTATCTGCCGCGGCGTGACTGGATTGTTCTCGAATATCTCCGGGGATGACATCATCGCTGTCGATGGCAACGCGTGAGGCGACAGGTCCGGCCTAGGTTCGTTACAATATTATTTGGAATGGCTTGGCTAGATTGTGAGCACAATCTTTGACTAAAAAGCTTGGGATTCTATCATAGCCACTGGTAAATTTATCTTTCAACTTCTTTAAAGCTAATACAACTTCGCTTTCATTAACGGAATTCATACTAATCACAGGTCTGTTTGAAATTGTTGTTTCGTTCATATCAAAAAGTGTGTCAGAGGAGGTGTAGACGCTGCTGAAGAATTTTGCAAAGCCATTGACAATGTTTTTAGGATTGTTGTATTCTACATTATTAAAGTAAAGAATTCCGGGAATCCGGTTTTGGGTATATACATATGCACTTGTGTATATATGTATCTGAGCTTGTTAGCTGTAGATGTACATAGATATTTTTATTTTATTGTATTTTAGCATAAAAAATGACATGTTCCAGGCTCGTAAGGGTATTTGTAGAAGGAACTAATAAAGACTCTCTCTTTCTATACTCATTTCATTTGTATAGTATTTAATACGGCTTATGTGAGAGCTGTTTATTGACTAAATCACCCATTACTTCATATTTTTTACTTATTTAAAAAAAAAGAAAATTCTTAAAATAAAACTGTCACTTTACCTGAAATTTTATTTTATATATATAAAAAAGAACAAAATTATCACTTTTTAAAAGAATTCACATTCACACTGAATCATGTTGTAAAACAGTCACATGAACCAAAACTATATACAATAAATAATCAAAATGTTCAATCCTGAAACGGGTTCGCATTCACCCTGAATTATTTGTGTTCTACTTTAGAATACTCAGGTCACACCCCTTTCTCCTTTTTTTCATATGTGCCTCCGCAATCCTTGCAAAAGCTTCTCTTTTCAGTAAGCGATTATTTACAGCCAAGGTTCTCTCTACAGTTAAGTTCAATTCCTCAACTCCGTGACTAATCAGGTTCCAACCTAGCTCGATCCCCGTCCCAAAATCACACTCGTCAGTTGCAATACTGGCGTAGGTGAGGACCGGCTGCAATTCCGAGAGATATTTCTGTTTTTCCTGGTCCGTTTTGGAGTTCTGAAGTTTAGTCAGTAGGGTGTTCAACTCTTTGTTGTTGAGAGCTAGTTCTCTATAGCCCAACTCGGTTCTGAAATAACGGACAATTATATGAGCACTTCAAACAAAAACAATGTGATAAAAATCTGGTCAAAATTTTCGCCTCAAGGTGAATAGCCATTTTGGCATTTCCTTCTTTATATGTAATAACATTATTTGGTCACCATCCATACAGTTACAATTAGACCAAAATGTTCCTAATTAGCAATGGTTTCTGGTCCCAGAACATACTATATTAAATATAGTGGCTCAAATTATAATATCTGGTCATATCAATGATTTGGTACTTATTATGAGTTATTAACATATCGCATCACTTTGGCATCCTCATTTTTAAAGAAGTGTGGAAAATAATTTAATGTTTGATTTACGCCTGTATGCACCATAGACTAATTTCGCGGATTAGTTACGGAAACCTGGATTAGATTATTGTTTACTATCATCATCATCATCATTTAGAAAATAAAAATCGAAACTGACAATTTTGACGATTCATCATTTCCAACTATCAAAAATCTTGCAATACTAACATTGACAAAGATTACAAAAACGGGATTGAGGAACTAGAATTAGAATTGACAAACGGTGCATTCAGGCATTAGAGAAGGGATTATCAATCAATCAATCAAACATTTATTAAAGAAGTTTTCTTTCACAATCATATTAGAAAAATTATAACATCATCATAGAATACTAGGTAATTCAACAGGTCAAACATCGAAAAGATACTATGATACATGGTTTACTACACATTTCATATAAACACAGACAACTAATTAACTAAACAATTGTTTTTGAACAACCGGCACAACGAATAGGACAAACAATATTGTAAAATATATATATATATATATATATATATATATATATAATCTAATCCTCCTAGCTTAACCCCACAGTACAAGGGATGATTCTGAGATACTGTCAATCTACTATATGGTTGATGTAGTTGAGATTTATTTCTTGTGAAATATTCATGGATATGTTCATTTTTTGGAAAAATTTAAATATTGTTTTTAATGTACATTAAAGTTTGGTAAATATACAAACAAGGCATTGTTAATAAATTATAATGAATGAATAATGGTCTACAATGTTCACTCGCCGATGCTCCTGCCAAAATTCTAATCGCTTTTTTCTGAATTACAAAGGCTTCATTAGCTTTAGCTGATGAACCCCATTGTTCAAGGCCATAGGAAATAACAGATTGAATTAAACTATGATATAGAAGTTTGAGAACACTGAGAGAGACAGTAAGTCTCAACTGCGCAGTAAATATATATGTTTACTAAGCTTAAGTTCAACACTATCAATATGGTACTTCCAGGTAAGTTTATTATCAATATCAACCCCTAAGAATCTAGTACAATTTACTTGATGAATAGTTTTATTATCAAGTCTAACCAAATAGCTTTTATCTATTGTTGAATTTTTAGTAACAAAGTTGATCATTTGAGTTTAGCAGTATTTATCAGTAGGCCATTTAAAGAACACCACTCAGAAATTTGATCTGTTACTTCCTGAGCTCTATGAATTGCTTTAAACATAGTACCCGCAGATACCAAGATATTAGTGTCATCAGCAAAAATAACAGTAATGGAAGCTTTTGTACAAAATTTCGGCAGATCATTTATAAAAACTAAAAACAAAAGGGGTCCCAAAACAGAGCCTTGTGGTACCCCAAGTGATACACATTTTCTGTCAGAATTTATTCCATTCACACTGACCAGCTGACTACGATCAGCCAGGTAAGATCTAACCCAATTCAATGTAGAGCCTGGCACACCATAAAACTGCAACTTGTGTGTGATTATTCAAACCTCTATTCGTTCTCACTTGGGGTAAATTAATTTGGTTCTGACTTCTATTTTCATAGGAATTAGTTATCTCGTTATCCCATTATCCCGTTTTTCCGTTATTTCATTATCCAGTTTTCCGTTCGTTATCCCGTTTTCAAGAAAAACCTATAGCCAAATCGGTTCAGCCGTTCTCAAGTTATGAGCTCACCAACACAAACAGACATTCATTTTTATTATAATTTATATATTCCTGAAAACTTTTCCAGGACAAAGAAATTTCCAATAACTTTTCTAAAAAATCCTCTTTACCTAAAATCTCATTCGGTGTATTACGAACATTCAAAAAAAACAATTAGCCAAATCGGCACATAGAATGTTACCCTGGCCGGGATTCGTTCCTGTGCCTTCTGCTTGGTAGGCAACAGTATAACCGCTCAGCTATTTCCTCTTTGGTAATAAATGACTCGATAGTCTTTTTCTTTGCCAAATTTCTTATATACCCGAATTTTCCAATTTCCGGGCAACTTTCCTAATTTTTTTCGTATCAACCATCCTCGGGCTATTACCAATATTTAAAAAAAAAAAGACAAATCGGTCCAGCCTTTCTCACATTTTGCGCTTACAAAGAATCGCGATGCATTTTTATTATATATGAGAGAAACTATTTCAATCAACAGAAAGTTTAACTAAACACAAGACTTGATCTTGGCTATCAAGCCGAGCCCAGCCTTCAGCTGTGTAACTAAAATCGTGGGAAAACAAAAAGAGGGCCCTTCGAACAAAATCATGACAGTCAACAGAGCCTAACTATTAAGTTTTCCTGTTAAATC
Organism: Gonioctena quinquepunctata; assembly: GCA_018342105.1. Lineage (NCBI taxonomy): Eukaryota > Metazoa > Arthropoda > Insecta > Coleoptera > Chrysomelidae > Gonioctena > Gonioctena quinquepunctata. Next base: position 93,945 of record JAFIRS010003657.1, on the reverse strand, counting down.
AAGTCAAGTCAAGTGTGGTTGGAGTACCAGATTTTAATGAAGGTGTCAGATGGTGAAGAAACACAGAGAAAAGTACGATAGTAAGTATGACATTTCAATATGCAGGTCTTAAAAAGATCATCATCTCTATTTTATTCCCCCAACCCCCCCCCCCCTCTCTGTTTCAAAATTGTGGAAAATTTATGCCATAAGAAGACTACCCGGTATAACTCTCTATCAGCCCCTTCAACAAGCAACCCTGAAACGAATCTATGAACTTATCAACCGATTCAATTTTGTATTTTGAACTGACAATTATTTCACTAAAAGACCACCAATAAACATATTTTGGTTATTGGTTTGTCCCCGCCTGCAATACTTCATAACATTCAAGTTACATTTATATTATAGTATATTTAATTTGCTTCAGTAGGTATTGAACAAAAAAAATTTATGTTCAATTTTGACCTTAGAACATACTCATCTGGAATAAATGAACTTCACTAGTTTTATTGTGCAATACTTTCATTTCGTTTGGCATATCACATATTTGTAGTATCATAGTATGTTAGAGAACGATATTGTGATACGCCACTGTGTCTTGCCAACTAACTCTGAAATGGATTTGGTTCGGAGTGACGAATCTCGGGTGTTTGGTGTAACAATGTTGCCAAGCATCCACGTGTAATTTATCTAGACATGTCATCAATGGTAAGTTACTTATTTTTTATGCAGTCGGATTTTTATTTTTTTAAATAATTTGGTAAATTCATTTGTACCTTGTTTTAATTTTCTTACCATTTTTTATATAACTTGTATACATAATCTTAAGATAATAATTACATTGGGCGGAAGGACCTAGGTCGATATCCTATTGGATAAATGAAATTCGATTCAAGTCATTTATTATTATTAATGTTATTTTGAAATTAATATTGTGCATATCCCAACAGACATTTATAAACAAAAACAAAATATTGCTATTCTGTTACACATATGAATATTGTAGATTATTTATTACATTTAATAACAAATGTTGCTTGTAATTTCTTGTATGGATTTCAACTCTATCATTCATTTTGATAAATAATGTTTTTGTTAATATATGTATATATATATATATATATATATATATATATATATATAAAATATTTACTCTTTTTATTGGTACAACCAATCCAATTTTGTTGAAAGTTCTCGAAACAATTTTTTTCTCCCTTTGAACAATAGCATCGGTTTTTTTGGAAAGGTCAATTTTCAATTTCTTGATTTCACTGTTTAGTGCTGATTGAATTCGACCTATGTGCATTTTTTTGAAAGGGTCTCCAGTTTTCTTCAAATCCTCTAGATAAAAACTGGAAAAATAAACAATGCATTTTTTTCTATTCAAAACAGAGATCATCACTAAGGGTTCCGGTATTCTAAATAAAAATTTGATAATTTTTGAGAAATAACTTTTTTCAACACAAACCATTAGTATTTTTATATATCAGATAGCTAATTCAATCAAACAAACTGAATATACCTGAAAATAACAGTTGTTTTCAAATTATAAAAAGCAAATCAATGAGTTTTTTTTTTGGGAAGTCCTACAAAATATTGAAATCTGAAGTAGCGAACTATTTTTTCTAAAAAATTAATTGATGGATTCTCATAGAGATTTATAACACACCAACATAAATATGACTGCTATTAAAAGCATAAAAACAAAAAATTGCAGTTTGCACACATAATTTTGAGTCAGTATTTAATATTGATTTATTTCTTTTATAAGTAGGTTATATACAAATTAAGCTGTGTACTAAAACGTACAAAATAAGTTTAAGTCATCGCTGACAATGATTTAATTATTTTTTGTTTTCAAAAAACTTGTCACGAGATATGTTCATAAAAGTAGGTACCAATTAATATCATTGGACAATGATTGGTTGGTAAGTAACAACTTGTCGAGGTATTAATTTTATTACAATTCGTGTGACAAGCTTTTTGAAACCAATGGCTGGTCAGGTTGACGAGAGTCTTATCGATATCTGAAGCCAAGCATCGTCGGGTGTGGTTAGTACTTGAATGGGTGACCACCGGACAAGGAAGTTCCACATTAAATGTCCTAACAACTGTAGCGTAGTAGCATATTCGCAGCTACAGGCATCTTATCAATGAGCACGAGATAAGACGATAGATATGCCGTCCTTCGGAGGGGACGTTAAGATGGCGGTCCCGAGTTCATAGATGTTGAGCTCGTTAAAAAACCCTACCTCTGAAACAACAGAGGATTCGGCAAAATTTCCGGTTGGGGGGAGTGTGCTTACCGGCGTCGGTGTTTAGCCTTGGTAGAAGAAATAGGCCGACGTTAAATAAAGAAGAAAAAAAAAAAAATTCAACAAAAAATAATTAAATTATTGTCAGAGATGACTAAAACTTATTTTAAACTTTTTAGTACATGTCTTAAATAAAAGCTTGTCTTTAAAAAGGTTTTTTATTAGTTATTTTATTTTTTGCTTTTTAGTTAGTTTGCCTTAATCTGTTTATTTTTAATAGAGCATCGTTATTACAAGGTCTCTTCCCAGTAAGTTTTGGGGTGAAAGAAATCATGATCTCCGAGCCCAAAACCTCCCACACAATCACAAAACTCGTCCGCCATCCTGAAGTCACCATCTTGAATTTATAGATTTTGACAAAAAATTCATAATTTCCGAACCTGAAAACCCCCACATACCAATTTTGAATAAAATATAACCATAATCAGAAAACTCGTCCTCTATCTTGGGGCTGCCATCTTGAATTCATAAATTTGGACAAAATATTCAAAATCTCCGACCCCGAAAACCACCACATAACAATTTTGAATTGAATCGGACCATAATCACAAAACTCGTCCGCCATCTTGAATTTATGAATTTTGACAAAAAATTCAAAATCTCCGACCTCGAAAACCCCCACATACCAATTTTGAATCAAATCGGACCATAATTACAAATCTCGTCCGCCATTTTGTTTTTCTCTAACAAAAATTCCATAATGCATTGTTACCGGAATTATGAACACCTGCCAAATTTCAAATTAATCGGACGACTAGAAGTCAGTCAAAATTCACTTGCAAGATTTGCCCTAAACTAACGAACTAAAAGTTAACTAAATAAAAGCTTGAAAAATTACGATAAAATACAAAATGAATCACAATATATGTAGAGCCAATATTGCCATGCAAATTCAGTATACTTTTATCCATTATGCACCAATTTTACAAAGAAAATGCCAATAAGCTGATTAAATCAAATTTTAACCAAATGTCATCAATTTACTTTTTCCCCAAATAAAAATAAATCATTTACATAAAATAAAGCAAGCTGAACTTGAAACCACAATTACAATTAAAGATTTAGGGATCATTCGTGACTCAAGAATGTCCTTCACACCTCATATTGCAAATTTAACTTCCAGAGCATTAAAGATGTTAGTTCAGATCTGCTAACGAATTATTTCTACCTTCCCTGAATATCATTTATTGCTCAAATGGAATATAACTCCACAATTTGGTGTCCTTTATATAATGTAAATATTGATCTACTTGAGAGTGTTCAAAATACATTTTTGAGATATTCTGCATTTAAACTGGTGAATATACCTACAAAACTATATTGGACATACTTAACTTGAGTACTTTAGCTTACAGAAGATTGGAATCAGATACTTACACTTATACACAAAATAGTCAATGGCAGTATCAACTCCCCAGAGATTGTTAAACTTATTATTTTGAATGCAAATTAATAAATTCAGAAATCTTCAAAATTACTTTTTATCATACTAACTATGACCAGAATGAATCCATAGGTAAAATGTTGAGATTGGTAAATACATATTATGTATGTAGATTAAGAATTTTTGAGAAAATTGTAATTGTTAATATTTTTCTCTTTGTTTTTCTACATATTGCTAATAGTTATTATAACTTTACATATATGAGTGACTTATTAAATATTTTGTAAAAAGTTCCAAATAAAAAATCAGATTCATCTACTTCGATAAATTACCATTACTATAAAAAATCCTATAAATCAACAAAATCATATCTTTATATTGACTTCAACTTTAATAAATATATTCACTGCTATGTTCTGTTCGGGAAATCAACAATACTGAATACAATGTATGAGTGATGTACGGAGAAATTAAATTATAATTATGAAAAATACTTACTGAACAGCTGCAAAAATGTTACCACCGATTAATGTCATGATTCCGTCTTTTTCAGATGAATTACTGGCCAAGAATACTGGCATATCTTCTGGAGAATCTCTGAAATAGCCTATATGAAATCCAGAATTTCCATCGCCTTTTAATACTGTCTGTAACTCTGGTGGATCTCGAAAATATCTCCAATGGATCAGAAAATCACTGTCTGGTTTGAATACATTCTCAAACTTGCCTAGTGAGGAATTCTTTTGTCAGAAAATTCAGAATAATAATTAAAACTTAGTTATTTCCGACTAATATAATGAAAAGGTTGATTTACACCAACATGAGGGAAATAAAATAGTCTACTTGTCTTCCATGAGAGATATACATATTTTTTTTACAATTAGCAAAAATGTGATACTTCAAACATTTCATAGTGCGATTTGTTTGAACAGGGTGTTCATGAAATCAAATGTGGAATCATCTGCGACTGAAAGAAAAACTTTAGTCACTTAGATCTTCCGTCGTTCAAGATAACCTCTTGTGAGGTATTCATGTTGCAAAGTAAAACATTCTCAATCTACGGCGTTATTTTTATAATATCTAATAGAAAACAACTACTTCCCAGGTTAAAGCCATGCTGGTCATTGAACTACATGACATGGACCCCATATGCTATCTCAATTAAAACTTTATCTGCAGGAGATGGTGCATTTTTCTCCCATGCTATAAAACTAGCTATTGTGTTGAAGTAACTAAATTCAGTTTGACTGATTTAAAATTTTATTAAAGCATGCAAAACACAAAATTACAAATTATCATTTGTAACAGCTGGTTTCATTTTGGATTCCAGCTCCAAAAAGTTTATAACTTGGTAAATACATTCCATAATGTTTTCTGTATATATAAAAACGGATGTTGGTGTACAGGGTGGCCTAGGGCAAGCTCCATAACTTTTTATTTCTATCCAAGCTATCGACGTGTTTTTTTTAACGATAGGTCCGACAGTCGCCACTGAATTATAAATATAACACACCCTGGTTAGGCCAATCATTTGAATACAAAACACAACTCTATTTGCACAATCATTACCATTGTTTCAATATCATTCTGTTGACACTACTTTGTCAAATATATGTTTCTGATATTTCCCTAGTAAGTGAGGATGTTCCTGTAGCATCAATCCGGGATTTTCCTGTAGCATCAATAGATCTCTTAACTTTAGGAATGAGACACCCATGTAGTTCTTGCTTCTGGATATTTTTTTTGGTAGATTCTGCTTGCTAATAAAGGATTTCTGTCAGCTTCGCCAATACAGTAGACCATATTCACTAATTCTTCATGAGTGAAATTCAATCAATCAATCAATCAAAATATGCTTTAATATCGGAAGAATACAATTCTCGTTGACAAAGCTTGAGGATACAACTACAATAGGTAATTTAAAATGTATACAATATAAAATAAGATAAAATAAAAATAAGTTATAAGATTTAACATTAATACTAGACAAGGACTTAAATTACAGCAACGGCAGAGTCAATTCAACATTACGAATAAATAAATAAGTTTATGTATATATGTATAAAAACGTTCTGTTAGCGAATAAAAATTACCCCTTGCATATAACAAAAAAACTAGAGAGTTCCCAGTGATCAAATATGATAAAGGGTTATTTATTTATATATATATATATATAGTTTAAGATCAGGTAAGTGAGTCCTGGTAGAATTCATCCAACGTATAATAGGCTTTTGTAACCAATAGATTTTTTACTCTTTTTCTGAAGTGAATACCGTTTTGTATTTCTTTTATGGTGCTAGGAAGATGATTGAATAATTTTCTGCTTTTAAATATTAACATTTTCTGCTTTTAAATATTAACATTAACAACAACTGCTTTTAAACATTAACATTATTAACAATCAGCCATGTACAATTATTTAAAGTACATAGATGTGTCAAATTTCATGACAGCGGCCTACTAATTCCTTTTTTTTTAAACATCAAAATTTATTATTTTGCAACAAATCTAGCAAACTTTACAAAGTAAACCCTACAAACATGATATCAACACAAAAAGTTCTTGAAAATGCCATGCAATGATACAATAAAATATAGGGTGTTGCATTTGAAAAAGTCGAGTTATTGCCATTTGTAATTTTCAAAAAATCGTAGTAGGCGATGGAACATCGATTCCCAAAACATGTGCTAAAGCCTTGACTGGAAAATTCTGTTGCAGATAAGTCTAAGAAACATGTTTAAAAAAAGAAATATTTTTGTGCCTCATTGTCGGACCTATTGTTTAAAAAAAAGTCAATGGTTTGGATAGAGAAAAAGTTATGTAGCACCTCTGAGTCACCCCCTATATGTATAAGATTGATAAACTCCGACACCATTTGACTATGAAAGTTGGCACTGGTGATTTTTGTTACCGTGACTGAAATGGTAATAAAAAAATAAAATTATTTTAGTATTGGTATTGGTTATAACAAACAATAAAAGTAATAATTAACTCTAGTAGTTTTAAAAGCTATACAGTACTAATATAGTGGTTTAAACAATAGTTTGTAATTTTATTATCTAACAACCAGAATATAATCTTTCTTTTGATATACTTATAAGGCCGATTTTTAAATAAGAGGGAATGAGTATTTTTGGGACAATATAATGAAGTGATCTTTGAATTGCTGTAAAGGAGGTGCTTAGACATGTAACGTGTTTTAGACTTACAGCTCGGGTAGTGATACTGTGCGAAATTTCTTGCGTCGTATACTTATTTTTCAGTAGTAATCTACAAACATTTTTTATGTGTAGCTGTTCAAGGTTCAGGACTCTAGCTTCGTCAAACACCTGCTCTGTGGAGCATCTTCTGTTTTTAAGTAGTATAATTTTTAGGATTCTTTTTTGGGCTATGATTAGTGGGGACAAAGTAGATTTACAGGCGACAATACCATAGTTTAGGACCGATTCTGTTAAGGCCCTGTATACATTTATTAGGTTTTTCTTCGGCAACCAATCTCTAATTTGATAAAATTTGTAATACATTTTTCTGAATTTTGTTGTTACATACTGAACGTGATACTGCCACTTCATGTGTGAATCAAAGAATATTCCTAGATATTTAGTTTTAGATACCAATGAGATTTTTTGGGTGCAGTTGCATTTTGCAAAATCATGGCAGTTCTACATTAAGAGTCAGTAAACTAGTGTCAAGCCATGATTTAACTTTACTCATTGCTACTTCAGCTTTTTTATATACAAGATCCGATGAGGTATCATGAAGCATAATAACTGTGTCATCAGCGTAACAGACCACATCTCGCCACACTCCATTTGGATTAAACTATTTATGTAGGTACAGTAAAAACCGGATATAACGACATTGAAGGGACCTTATAGAATAGAATAGAATATCTTTATTTGACTATATTTTACACAGTTGTATATTCATAGCACGTCACAAAGAAAGAAATTGTATATAGGTAAAATTTAGGATACAAATAGCAATGCACACAATAATTACAATTAGGAGTTGATATAAATAAAACAATTTAAAACAGTCAACACATTATAAATTAAAAATTATTAATTAAAAATTATTGGATTTGGTAAGAGTGAGAAGTCAAACCACCTTCTTCCACACTTTTCAGATATTCCTCTACAGAATAGAAAGAATTTTCCAATAGAAATGATTTTATAGCTTTTTTGAAGCAGTACATGGTTAAAGTCTTTAATGATTCAGGTAGAATGTTGTAGAGATGGTAATTCAAAGAATTATTCATGGACTTTGTGAGTCTATATCTAGGTACTCTAATTTTATGTGATCCTCTTGTATCATGTTCATGGATATCAGATTGGGTAATTAGGTTTGGCAAATTCTTATGGACCTCAGTTAAAGTACTCAGAATAAATAAAGATGGGAGGGTCATGATTTTCAGCGCTTTAAACAACGGTCTGCAGGTATCACGATATTTGGCATTTGCCAGGATTGCCATACTTCGGACGTTATGTCCGATAGTTGTTATAAGCAATATACACAAGTATGTATGTATATATTATGTCTGTTTGTAGTATGGGGATAGGTTATGCATATGAACTTGTTTTCAAATAACTTTATGTTCAGATGTCCTCGATCGTTTAATTTTCAAAGAGTTGTTCTCGAAAAGAGCTTTTATTTGATCTCTATCCTTCCAAATCGTTGATATCGTAGAGTGTGAGACTCCACATTCCTTTGCAATTTCATTATTTGACTCGCCATTTTCTAATCTCCATATAATATGTAATTTTTCTTCAATATTAAACACTTTCCTATTTCTTTTTTGCGACATAGTAACGCGTAATCACACGATCTAAACCAATAGTTTTAAAATCAACCTGTAATTCACGCGGTCAACTATCGCACTGAATAAGTTGTAAAACATGCAAGGTCAAATGGCAAAGAGCGGGAAAGAGGTTCTATAGCAAAATATTCCTTCATATTATTAGTATAAAGGTGAAAATTGTTCATAATGTTTTGTTTTGCTGGAATAGGTAAACGGTTGGTCTTTATAGCCGATGAATAGCCGATGAATATCGATAAAGTTTCGTCGTTTTAAGCGATATGTCGCTGTATCCGATGTCGTTATAGGCGGTATGTGTACTTATTAGTTTATATAGAGTCGGCCGGGACCTTGCCATTCGGTTGTTATAACTGATCTGTCGTTATAAACAATGTCGTTATATTCGGTTTTTACTGTAGTTGGTAAATAAGACTGGACCTAGTACTGTGCCCTGTGGCACACCACATTCTACCAGGCAAGATTCACTTATGTAATCTCCCACTTTGATCTGTTGAGATCTCTGATTGAGATAGGATTTAAACAAGTCCAAGGCAATATCTCTGATACCTAGTTTGTACATACTGTCTAGTAAAATGCTGTGCGACACAGTGTCAAAGGCCTTTGCCAAGTCTAGGAATATTAATAAGCATTTTCTACCATGATTCAGATTTTTTTATATGTAATCTATTACCCTGACGATCGCGTTTTCTGTTCCAAGCCCTTGCCTAAATCCATATTGGTTACATGATATCAATTTATGATTTTCTAAGTAGGACACGAGTCTTAACTTGATGCATTTTTCAATAATTTTGCTCACATTGCTGGTGATGGCTATGGGACGATAATTACTGATTTCGTTTTTGAAGCCTCCTTTGTGGACCGGCGTTATCATTGACTTTTTAAGTATATTTGGGTATATCCCCTCACCAAGAATTAAATTTACTATGTGCAGTAGAGGTGTTAATAAGGACTCATGCGAGTGTTTCAGAAAACTTACACTGATGCCATCATCTCCAGTGCTATTATTATTGTTTAGCGAGTTCATTACTTCAATCATTTCTGTTTTTTTGATAGGGGATAAAAAGAGAGACCCAGCATTTTTAGGGGGATTTATTTTTAAATTTAATTTGTCAGACTTAGGTATTTTACTCGATAATTTTTTGCCAATTTTGGAGAAATTATTAAATTAATTAGCTATATTCAATTCATCAGATATCTCTTTATTGTTCTCGTCTAAGATGTTTTTAATATTGTGATTTGTATCAACGTTATTGCATGAAGACCTTATTAAACTCCATGTTTTCTTGGAATCATTTTTATTAGCTTAAAATTTATTTTTATAGTATTCGGTTCTGGCTTTATTAGTAATTTTTGTAAGTTCCTTGCGTAACGTCTATATCTATTTGTGTTCTCAATTATTTGGATTTTTTGTAGCTGTTTTAAAGAATCTCTATGACGTATTGAGTTAAGTATGCCCTGTGTTATCCATGGCTTAATTTTCCTTTTTTTACATACTAGGTACTTTACTGTAGTGTACCTTAAAGTATCATTCCATTGTTCATTCTTTAAAAATGTGTCTAACTTCCCAAAATCTATTATTTTACTGTATTTCTTTTCATTTATTTTTGCCGTTTTCTCTTTAAGAGTGATATTTAGGAGATTAATAAAAATGAATGTCTTTGTTAGTAAGTTCATAACTTGAGAACAGCTGGTACGATTTGGCTAATTTTTTTCGGGAAACGGTTTAACGGAAAAACGGGAAAAAGTAAAAAAGGGATAAGTTGGTAACGGCATACCGAAAAAACCGTATAAAAGAAAAACGGGAAGCCGGCAGAGTCAAAGGCACAACCTAGATGGAACAACACCAAAAAAAAATAGGAAAAAATAAATTATATGCAAAGGAGTTTTCAGGAAAAAAAAATGGGCATTATAGAAATTTGGACAGGACATTGTCTGTCGGGTCAGCTAGTAACGAAAAAATTACGTGACTATCACTATAAGTGCGCGCAGTTAAGAATTCTTCGGTGACCTGACAGTAACAATGAATTTATTGTCACCCTGACAAAAATCACCAGTGCGTGCAGGCCCTGTGTTTTTTCATGGAGACGGATTTTATCCTTTCTATTTTACTTGGTACTAGATGGCGCTGCAGCGCATCAAATTCTATACCGTTCAACTGATCGCCATGAAATACTTTCCCTTTTTGTATTTTGCTATAACACGCATAAAGAGATGATGGGATAATGGTTAACAGGAAACATGATAATGGGAAGCAGGCAAAGTCAAGGCATAACCTAGATAGAAAAACAGGGAAAAAAACAAATTCAGCGCAAACGCAGTCACGGGTACCAGCTAGTATAATATAAAGTTTGTCTGAGAACAAGTTGATTGATGAATCTGGAATCAATACTTGCCTGCAAGTACATCAAATGGTCCAACTAGAGTTAATCCAACATCTCTCAAAGCGAACAAGACATTATTTGGCTTCAACTTTTCACAAAAATTCCAAAACTGGTAAAAATCTTCAGGCATTGTTACCAAAAACTTTTGTTTAATGAAGTCAACCCACTGCAATCGCTTTCCAGGTTCCATACTTGTATTTGTATTGTCTGATCTCTTATTATCATCTCTTTTAGGATCTGATACTTCAGTTTTGACTAATTTTTGTCCTTCCATAACTTTGTCAGTTCCTTCATTTTTACTTTCTCTGTTCGAAGAATCCAATTTTCTCTTTCCTGAAGTTTCCTCTTCAACCCTTTTTTCTTCATTTTCATCAGATCTATTTTTTTCATCTTCTTCGGAACTGCTTCCATTAGAATCAGAAACATTATTACTCACCTCAACTTCATTTTTTTCATTTGATCCACTGGAGATTGTGTCAGTATCATCTTCTGAATTAGAGGTGGTAACTAGAACCTTAGGCTCTGCTTTAAATTTCTTATTAGTATGTCTTTTGGAGCTCGTCTCCTACGGAAATATTTCCAGGTATAATATGGAGATGCCTGGAAAACATTACTCACCCCTTTCTTTCTTGGCGGGTGCTTATATTTCTCATGATGGGCCGGATTTTTTTGATAACATTTTTTTCCATATTGACATGCCATCCGTGGATCTGAGAGGTAATTATCGTATTCTGTCCCAAATTCTGACATCACTAATAGCTTTCCTGAATATAAAATATAATACAAATTTTAAAAATATGTGTTGGTTTACGAGATTAGATTTTTATTTCTATTTTTTGGCGGTAGGATTTGTTGAATCTTCTTCTTTATTACCCAAATGAGTACCGCTGCGATCGCCACCTATTATCTGAATTCTAAAATAGATAGATGGTGACAATAAGGAACACGCATGTGCCCCTTTTCTACAATATTTTGATTTAGAGAGCTCAGCAACAAACTTGGGAATTGAAAAACATGTTCAATGTTTTCCATAATTTGAAATTGAAAATGCTAACTTTTTCATCATAATCAAAAACGTACTCCTAGCGCCTTTGATGGATGTATGTATGCATCGTTAGTTTTACCGCTAGTTGCTCCGAACTGCCAACTATAATTTCATCTGTCTACGTTTATATGTTGTACTTATATTTTTATTGTAGTATTTTCAATAGGTAATGAAACATCACATTGAAAGTGAGTGAATTTGTGTTTAGGTTGTCAGAAATAGTATTGTCTATCAATATTCCTGAAACAACCACAATTGGCGCTGGTGTTTGGGAGAAGTTATTCAAGTGAAGGTCAAATCGAGTTTGAATTGAGGAGCACCTTTAAATTTGAAAATTTCTAAAACAAATTGGAAATTGTGGAATAATTTTCACAAAATGTAATTTCTGGGGACCGAACTGAGGCAAAGAAGAATAAAATCATGCGTGTTCCCTATTCTAACAATATTATTTGAGGCATGAGTAAGCTTAAGTTATTTGAATTGTCAAAGAACTTGATGTTTCAAGCCCGGCTCAATCGACGGTGCAACTGCTTGTTGCTTCCAAGCTTAGCTTTTCACAAAGCTTGGCTTTATTCTTGTCGGAAAAAACGGGCCTTTGCATGGCAGTTGTGCCAAAGATCATAGTTCTGTCCTCGACTCTTTGGTAGTACGTCAGGTTTTAAAGTCTAGACGTATCTAGCGTAGCATATATGTTCTAAGATCACACTATCATTGTAAACTACCGATTAAGGTTATGTCTGTGTTGTAAACAATCAAACTAAGGTTATGTTTTGAGAAAAACCTAGCACCAAGCCACTAAAATTTTTTTTGAGGACGAAACACAACATTGAACTCCTAATAGTCTAAAAATTTTGCTCCATTTTCCATAATTTTGCGAAAATGGAACATATGAAACCGAATAGATCTTCATTTATGGTATCGGAAGCCAATCTTTCGACAGGAATAATCTTCAAGAATAGAAATCTCCTTCTTGATATAAATATCTGGCACAAATTTATTGTAGGTATTTCTATCTTTAACTTAATTACAACCTATTCGATCTAACCTTTTCTAGGTGAAAAATACTGAAAATTTTCCCCGCAATAGCGTTCTGAGAGCCATTCTCGACCATGTCCACCCACTAGACTTGATACCTGTCTTATATCACGCCGACTACACAGGTGGTGCACATTTCATGGCAAGGAATTGCGGCCCAGCTATCCAAAAATTATGCAACGACAATTTAACAGTACCAAATCCAGGAAGTTCTAGACCAGTAAGTTAAATTGCCAATACGTATAGTATATCCATCCCCAGTTGAATAAATTCATCTTCAACTCTAAATATAGGGTTTGTTCGAAATCGTACTTATTATAATGGTCACGTCAAATAAAAGAACATCAGGAATCTAAGAGACATTCAGTGTATTACGAATAAACATAGGTATGGATGGGTAGATAACTCCAAAAAATGTTGTCTTCAAGCACTATGTTCTAGAGGAAAACGGATAATTATTGTACACATGGGGAGTTAAAATGGTTTTCTACCGAACGCGTTGCTGTTGTGAGCTAAAAAAATTAAAAACTGTTCAGCAGATCAACATGAGGACATGACTGCACCTTTATTTGAAAAACTTTTTAACAAAAAATTAAACCGATGAAATACGGAACTGAAAAGTAAAAAATAAAATAAACCTTAGTCTCAATAACTAAGCTCCTAAACTAATGTGGGTAACTAATTTTGAGTCGGCGCCAAACGAACAATCAACGAAGATCATTAAATTACTTCAAAAAAATTATCAGAATGTTGCCGCACAACTAGATGCTATCATCACTTTTTGTTTCTCTGTCTCTCTCTCATATGCTAAAAATGTTATGGTGTTTGTCATCTTTTATTTTATTTTCATTATAATTTAAATTGTATTTTAGTAAATATTTATGTAGTATTGTAAGTTTGTGGACTGTCTAGAAAGTATGTTGAGGAATCTCACAAAGAAATTTGATAAAATTGTTTTGTTAGGGGACTTTAATGTAAATTTCCTCAGTGATAGCAAGGAGAAACATTGCCTCACAAATACTCTCCTCTCATTTAATCTCGAAGCCATTATAAATGAACCAACTCGGGTCACCGATCATTCTTCCACATGTATCGACAATATATGTGTAAATTTTGATAACTACAAGAAATCAGGTACTATTAAAGAAGAATTATCGGACCACTATGGTCTTTACATTATTATGGAAGGAAATGAGAAATTAGATGGGAACAAAAAAATACATAACAATAGAAGGCACATAACGGAAACAGGTGCAGCAGAATTTAAGCATTATGTAAACAAAATAGACATGTCCGATTTTTACCTATCTGAGGACCCAAACTTCCTCTCCAGATTTCTGTGTGAAAACATTACGTATGCTATAGAGCTGGCTTTTCCACTAAAACATAGCAAACAAGGGACTGATCGGAAACCCAAGTGGTTTAATAGAGACTTGAAGATTATGAGAGAGGAACTGAAACAAAAAAAAACTCAGTACAGGATAACAGGAAACTCTGATCTGGAATTATCATACCACAAATCTCTAAAACTGTATGGAGAAATGGTTAAGAAAGCAAAAAAAGGGATGTACGACAAGGTTTTTTTAAACAGTAATAATAGAGCAAAAACTGCTTGGAATGTGGTAAATGAGATCAAAGGTAGACCTAAAGTTATACATCCAAACACAACCCTAACAGCAAGTGAATTCAGTGAGTACAGTGCATCAGTGATTGATGACATCCTCCCACCGATTCAACTGGGGACGAACTCCTGAATATTAATGTAAAAGACTCCACTTTCTTAACTCCAACAACTAATGAGGAAGTAAGAGCAGTAATAAAATCGTTGAAAAATAGCTCCAGTACTGATCCTTACGACATAAGCGCCCAAACAATAAAACTTATTCAGGAAACTCTAAGCAAACCACTAACACACCTGATAAACAAATGCTTGGAGAGGGGGCAATTCCCATCGCACCTCAAGCTTGGTAGGGCTATTCCTATCCTGAAGAAAGGGAACTGTAATGACCATGACAACTACCGGTTTATTACCATCACCCGAATACTATCAAAAATTATAGAGATCATTATAAAAGACAGACTGATCAAATTTCTAGAGAAGGGTAAACAGTTGGATGATCACCAGTATGGTTTCAGAGCTCTCAGATCAACTACGCAAGCAGTCACGGAAATGGTTCATCAAATTGCCAAAAACAGAGATGCGGGAATACACACAAGAGCAATCCTGTGTGACCTGTCAAAAGCATTTGACAGTGTCTCACATGATATCCTGCTAGGAAAACTCTATAAATATGGCATTCGTGGTATAGCCCTCAACCTAATCGAGACTTATCTGAAGGATAGACGCCAATACGTCTCATTTAATAACACTACATCTAGCACAAGACAAGTTAAACATGGGGTACCCCAGGGATCGGTGCTGGGACCGCTACTTTTCATAATATACATCAACGATCTACCAGCATTCATAGATAGGGCAGATGTGTTCATGTATGCAGATGACTCAATATTCTGCATACAGGATAGGTCACTAGATGAAATCTACAGAGTATCAGGTGAAACTCTTGCGAAAAGCGAAATATACTTCAACTCTAACGCGCTGGCCCTGAATAAAAAACAAGACCAAAAAAATTACCTTCTCAAAAAATCGAGTAGAAGAGGATGAAATCGTGGTGAAATCACTGGGCTTCTACATAGATGCTGAGCTAAATTGGAAACACATATAAATGAATTGAAGAAAAAGTTAGCTAGTAGCCAGTATCTTCTGTGGAATCTCAGGGAAATAATATCTGTTGAGGTACTGAAGACAGTAAAGGTACAAACTGGGAAAATGTTAAAAGTACAGCAACTCGCGGAGTGCGCCTTGTAAAATGTTGGCTCGACAAAAATAAATTAATTTTAAACTCTGATAAAACTTTCAATATTGCATTCTTACTGAATGATTCAAAAAGACCACATTTTAATTCTATCAAAATAAATGATTTAATAATAAAAGAAACTAATTCCATAAAATATCTTGGTATCACTATTGATAAAAATCTAAAATGGACTAATCATATTCAAGACTTAACCAACAAAATAAGACGCTTAATTTATAAATTCTATATAATACGCAAAATCTTACCAAAAAAATTACTTTTGCAAATCTACAAGTCCTTAGTAGAATCACTTCTAAACTATGGTATCATAGTGTGGGGGGGGGGGGCTCTATGACAATGTATTAACTCAACTAAATGTAGTACAAAACTACATTCTGCGAATAATATTATTCAAAAATAGACTTTATTCTACAAATTGTATCTATAATGAATCAGTTTCGAATGTCCGAAGCCTATACTACCTCAGTAACTGCATCTTCTGCTTTAAATCTAAGAAAAAATATTTTGTGAACCATTGCTACCAAACTAGGCAGCACACAAACAAACATATGGCTGTACCATTTAGAAGATATGATGGGAACCAAAGGTTTGTTACAACCCTAGCACCAAAGATTTATAACATCCTACCTAATGAAATTAAAGAGATAACCAAATATAAACACTTTGTTAACAAATGCAAATACTTTATTTATCTAAAAAGGGATAACATACATAAGATGTTGTGAAAAAAAAAATATTATTAATTAATTTATATCATTAGTATTATTACCATATTATTATTACTATTTTCTGTTATAATTACTATTTATATTATATTATTACCATTTTCTGTTATAACTATAATTACTATTTATATTATATTATTACCATCTTCTTTTTTAACTCCTAAGTTTTCTTCATTACGTGTCAATAATAACTTTTAAATTTCTACTCTCTACAGTTTATAAAAGACTTGGTATTATTGCACTAACAGGTGTTAACTCACCTAGGTGCATTACTTGTAAAAATTGTACTATGAACATATTATGACCACCTATAAATAAAGTATATTATGGCATGGTGCACAGTCATCTAACCTATGGGGATCTACTGTGGGGAACTAGTGTAGCAGGCCCTGACATTCTGGTATAACAAAAAAAAATTCTAAGAACCATGGCAAAAGTAGGCCCAAGAGAACACGCTAAACCACTATTTATAGATATGAAAATCTTGACACTGCCCTGTATATATATAATGGAGGCAATCCTGTGGATACATGACAACAAAAATAAAAGCACTACTGGAACACAAACTCATGACCACAATACCAGAAATAAAGATTTATACAGACTGCCCCAAGTTAAATACAGTAAAACAATGAGGCAGACTGAATATCTGCCGTTGAAATTATACAATATCATACCAGCGGATTGGAAGGACTTTTCCTCAAAAAAACTAAAATTTTCACTGAAAAAATCATTACTTGCTGATCCTATGTATGAAATTAGCGATATCTATACTCATATTTGGATTTGGATAAATGTCATGTAAGAAGTTCTCTTGTGCGCATGCTAAGAGTAACTAAACAAATCTGTATATTATCACAGAAGATGAGTTTACATTGTACTGTACCTTATTTTCGTTCTGTCTTTTTAAACTAATTGTTATATCTTTAATGCATAGTTATATTTTCATTATTAAGGATGTATTTTTAAACTATTTACACGTAATGCTGACGTACCAAAACAAATCGCTAGTGATATCGTGTGTTTACTATGCATGCTTTCATATACGGGTTATGTATATAATGGTGAATAAAGATCTTATCTTATCTTATTGGTGCCAAATAAATACTATTATTATATTATCATTCTTCAGAACAGGAAATAAACAGTGATGCTTATTATTTTTAAATTTTTTGTTGTATTCTACACTTTCCTGATACTTTTTATATCTTAGAAAAAAAATAAAAAAATTGATAGGAAATCAAAACAACAAATTATTAGAAATTCAGTTCCATTATGATTTTTTCGGCATTTTCAAATACTTCAAAAAACCATATTTAAACAAATAAAATAATTAAATAAAAACCTTTTTAAAGACAAGCTTTTATTCAAATGCCCTAAAAAGTCGTTATTATGAGACCTTTTTCCTGTAAGTATTGAGCTATCTAGTTCTTCAATGAGGAGACCATCTAAAGCTTAACTCGTCCGCCATCCTGGAGCTGCCATCTTCAATTTATGAATTTTGACAAAAAAACAATAATCTTCGACTACATTCATAATTCACGATGCCAAAAACCCCGGCACCCCAATTTTGAATAGAAACGGCCCATAATCACAAAACTCGTCCACCATATTGAAGCCACCATCTTCAATTTATGAATTTTGACAATGAATTCATACCAATTTTGAATCGAATCGGCCAGAAACCTAAATCTCGTCCGCCATCTTGGAGCGCCATTTTGTTTTTTCTATAACAAAAATTCCATGAGCCGCCATTTCAATTTCATAAATTTTGTCAAAAAATTCATAATTTCCTACCCCAAAAACCCCCACATACCAATTTTGAATAGAATCAGACCATAAAATCACAGAGATCGTTCGCCATCTTGGAGCCGCCATTTTGATTTTATGAATTTTGACAAAAAAATCATGTTCTTCGACCCCGAAAACCCCCACATTCCAATTTTGAATTGAATCTGACCAGGCTCAAAGAGAGCCAGCATTGGGCCTGGGGCAGAGTATGCAGGCTCCTCCTTTTCCTTTCTCTTCATATCATAATATTTTTTTAAATAATCCAACTGATGGCGGTGGCTTGGAATGAATATGAACTGTTTTTTTACCATTGAACCATAATTTATAAATGATTTATTATCTACCCAGTTTGAAACTTGATGCAATTGGTAAAAAAAAATCGTGAAGTTTTACTTGACCGCCCCCCCCCCCTCTCCAGTGGTCAATCGTTCAAAAAAATTAGGAAGACTCGTGTTTGGTGCCGCTCAATTGACTGGGGTCAAATATCTCACTTGGTCAATTGACTATTTCAGAATAATTCCATTCTCCCGAATCCCGTGCCGGTCAAGTTCTTTGGTGTCTCCCAGCTGATTTTTTTTATTTGACAGATATGGAATACAGATGTAAACTCTTGTAACAGTAAAATAAATAAATGGAACTATATAATTTTCAACAATAAGTACAATGAAGTTTTTCAAACAAATTCGCTTTTCAGACCTTTTTGGCGGCAAAATCATTTGTTAATTTTTCGAAATTCAGCTGTCTAGCTAATTGTGACTCGATTGAGGGCACTGCCAAACGATTAAGTCGTGTATGTCCCATAGTCAAACGCAAGTCATCTTTTATTCTGGCCAAAGAACTAAATGATTTCTCCGCTTTGGCTACGGTCACTGGTATCGAACAAAATATCCTAATTGCAACGCAAACATTTGGAAACAAGCTCTGTAGTTTTTGTTTAAAAATCATATTGAGTAGTCCAAGGGCTGCATGTTGTCTTTGAAGTTTTCGGACTGTAGAGTTTTGATATGATTATTTTCTTCACTGAGATCGATGGTAACATTCCCCGAATATATAGAAGAAAAATTGTTGTTGTAAAAATGAAGGTTAATGGATCTTAAAGACATAGACAGTGGCTGCCTGCCCTCACTTGGGTATTAGGTGTGGGCATTGAACAATAATTATTTTGATGTGTCATGCAGACTCCGGGCCCCGGGACATTTGCCCCCCTCCTCTCTCTAGGCCAGAATCGGACCATAAACGCAATTCTCGTCCGCCATCTTGGAGCCGCCATTTTGTTTTTTCCTCTAACAAATTTTGTATAATGCATTGTCACCGGAATTTCACGTTAATCGGACTAGAAGTGAAGTTAAATAAAAGCTTGTAGAATAGGCAAAGTTACTTTTGAAGTAAACCAAAATATGTGTCTGAAAATTTCATCTTTTGACTCGGACACGTTCCTGAAACATGGCAGAAACCAGAACGTTCCACGTGAAACATTTCTGTTATATAACATAAGTGAATATGAATACATAAAAACACATTGCTGAAACCAATCATTTTACGTGTCATCTGACACGTTTCTGGAACATGGTAGATACAAAACATATCCTATGTATGATGCATGCATGAGAGGAAAAGAGCTCAAAATACATTTTTACAATTTCTGAATCGACTCTCAGTATATAGCTATTGATTCATGAAATAGATGTGAGAAGGTAGTGTGCAATGCCAAAAAAAACAGGTAGGATTTCATCATGCTTTATTAGTCATACAATATAAAGACTGCTAATTATTTGTTTCCTTCCCTCTTATATCTTGGCAAAACCATGTTGAGGTGCAACTTTCAGTCACTTCAGTTCTTTGTCTAACCATATTTGTATCATCAGTGAAATATCTGTAAATAAAAATACAACTTATGAAAATATAATGATTAAAATTACAAACAGATATAGGTCCATAATTGGTCCATTGAATTTTTAATCCACACAAGTATGGCAGTGAAGAATTGTCTAGAAATAATCTCACAATATAATATAGCCATTAACTGAGCCATTATAACCATTGATGATTCAACAAATGTATCGCACTGTATGATAATAATAATAATCATTTATTGCCCAACAGGTAAAACCCAATTACAGGACATAATTAAATACATCAGTACTGTTAAGTAGTAGATAATTAACAAGTAATATTAAGTTCACATGTGACATGTGATACAATATTAATATATAAAAAAAGAAGAAAAAAGAAAAAACAAAGTGTAAATTACACTAGTGAGACGAAAAATCACTAAACTATTATAAACTAATTAATGGTAATGCACGGTTATGACCGGTAATGAACGGTAATAAACGGTAAAAGTGATGGTACATAATTTCTTACGGTAACAAAAGAGAAAGAGAAAAAAAAACAACAAAAACAGATTAACTATAGTCAATTCCATATTTCCATTGCTACTTTTTTCATATGCTTCACAGAACAAGTATTGATATCGCAAAAACTGCATATGGAGTTGTAATTATCATGATGATAATTCATGTAGTGTATAAAACAAAAACAAAACATTACTAACAAGCTTCTCATATAAAAAAAGCATGCACACTATAGATAGGTAGATATGATGCACACAAATAAAAATTCAAAAGCATATCAGAGCTAGTTCATGAATCCCGCCACATTTTATTTAACCTTCAAATTCATAATTTGTATTTCTGTATTGAAAGTGTAACCTATAACTAGGGATCGTAAATCAATGATTTATTTCTGTATTGAAACTATAACCTATAACTAGGGATCGTATATCAATTATTTACATACCTGTTGATATTTCTGACGAGTATTTATAGTCATAACACATTGAACTAGACCTCAAATTGAAATTCACGGCCATGCAGTCCAAGCACATTCGATAAAACTGATAAATGGTGAAAGTAACCAAACAAAAGAGTCACAAGACACAAAATGGCCAGTCCAGTTGGCGTTGGCCGATGAGTAAATGTCAGAATGTCCTCATTGGTCCCAACTGATCACGTGATACACTAGAGCCCGGTGGCCTGACGAAACAAAAATAATAGCGCGGGTTATTTGAATGCCTCTTTGTAAGTATATTTTTAATGTGTCAGAAACATAACTTTCCTTTCAGTTATTTTATAGGAAATATTTGGATGATTCAGATATATGTATTTTATTAACATGTTTTATCTGTGCATTTGAAACATTACAGACACACTGCTCCGCACATGAAATGTTTGAGATATATTTCTGTAAAGTATCTTTTGAATGTTTCAAATGGTACCTATTACGGTTCCTTTGACATGTTTCAGACACCTTATGTGTTTACTGGGAATAAATCTCCGCTTATCAAAGTGGTCAATCCTATCATGTTTTGCTCGGGTTTATCAGCCCATCCAACTGATATACTATATCTAACAAGTTTATACTATGCATTGCTTTTCAGTTGAAAATTTCCATCATTCTCAAATTCTCCACGACAGCAGAATTCAAAATTGATGTACAAAAGAACATACTGAGCGTTCTAACAAAGAGGTATGATGTGGCCACTAGAACATTAAATATGATCAAAATACACGAGGATTCTGGTTCGTATTATTTTTCTACCGATTTAAGTTTCGTTTTGAGCAGAGTTGTTTATTGCAAGACCTATTTTTTTTTCAGAATTAAAGGAATTTTACCCAATGTCTCAACCAAAAATTATGTTTTTTCTGCTATGCCTGGCGAAAACACTTGTTCCTTCACCAGAAAGATATTTAATGAATGACAACAGAATAAAAATTCTGAACCCTCTAGAAGGAGCTCTAAGTGGGAATATAGAAAATGTAACATGTTTGGACCTGAGGAATAATTTGGTGGGTATTATTTTTCGTATTTGGGAATTGTTATCAATTTGAAATGATTTCAGCTTGATGATTTGAGCCTGCTACAACCACTTAAACTTTTCAAACTGAAAGAGGTATACTTGGACGGAAATCCTCTTTGTGAAAAATGTGGATACGAAGAATATGTTTCAAGCGTAAAGAAGTACTGTAGTAACTTGGAAAAATTGGTATGATCTTTGTTTAAACTTTTTGTACAGTAACTCATAATGATATACTCATGTTTTTTTGCTTGATGGATACTTTAAAGTATTTTAAAAAAATCTTTTTTAGATACTACTTTTTTGCAAATTCTTCTTAAGTTGTCGTTGTACCATTTGACAAGAGATTTGGACTTTACATGAAACTTTTTTAGTGGAAAACTGTTTTTAAGAGGGAAAACAAAAACAATCAAAAAAGACCAATCGGCATTTATAAAGGAGTTGCGAAAAGTAATATAATTCTTTCGGCTGAACAGCTTTTTTGGGTAGTTACTACTGGGGTCTTTTCGGTATTTTTTGCAATATAAATTTGACCAAGATGGTCTGAGAGATGAGGTTCAATGACTTCTACATCAATGGTTTGTCAGAATATTGTCAATACAGGTTGAGGATGTTGCAGTAATTCTTGTAATCGTGGAACCAAAAGAATCTAACAAATTTCTTATGCTCAGGAAAATTATATGTTACAATCTGACTCACCGTTAATTTAGTTGACTCTGGCCTTATATACCTCATTTTATTTCTACTGATCATTTTAACTGCTATGTTATGTATAATTGTAAATTTTTTGGTATTTTTTTTCCAAACTCAACAAAAATATCTTACCGTAATTTTGGTAAATATTTCAAATTTTCTCTTTTTTTTCAAAATACTTTCTCTTAATATTTTTTTCTTTCTTTCTATTTAGTGTATTTTGAACTGAAAAATTGGATAGATATATGGAAATACTCAACATGCCACATCCTTGACAACTCTATTTGAACATTATTTCACCTATAACGCAGTACAACTCTTCAATTCTTTGAACCCAATTTATCAATACCACTGAAGAGATTAAGAAAAAAGATTGAAAATGAACTTTCAAATTAGCAAGCCTAGTTTATCTTCTATATTTGATCTCAGTACTCACTACTTTTTGTTGTCTATTATTTACTTGTAACTTCAATGATGAATATTATTATTTTTTTTGTTTATTTTGTAAACTGAAAAAGTTAACATTTCGATAATAGCTATTATTTGCCTTTTCAGGCCGAATGTATGTACATTTATCAAACAAAGTTGATTTATTATTATTATAGTTTCTATTAATATATTATATTCAAGATAATATTAATTTTCAGGATGGAATATCTGTGAAGGTCGATGGTTTTCCTAATCCAAAAAAAAATTTCATTTGTGACTTGGATGGATTAGATTTTGTCAATCAGTTTTTGGAACGTTATTTCCTAGTATACGATTCACACAATCGTAGGTTGATTCAGGAGCTCTATCACGAGAACGCTATGTTCTCCCTTAATTCACTATACATCAATGGACAAATTTCTTCTCCAACAGCAAGGTAATTATTTCTTCTCAATGGGGTATTTTCCAGAGGGTTCTTTTGTGAATATAAGCCGAAAATATACATTTCCTATATTCTGAATTGCAGTGATTTCAAATTTTGTAGATGACGTAGTAACTAACAGTCTTTACATTGTTATAATGTAGTTTGACTTGTGTTGGATTGTAATTGAGTGTTCGACCTGCTGCGACGATTATTGACTGTTTTGAACTTAAACTTAGAGAGAGAGAGAGAAAGAGAGATAATATATGTTTATTGTACATAAGAAAAAATCTTGTTGACAAACACATAAATAAAAATTCACAGTATGCGAATGAACATAAGTTACTGTCAAAAATTGATAACCACGTCACAGGATAAAAACTAATATAAAAACACAAATGGTGAGACTTAATTAAATACTTTCACAAAAACATTAAAAAGTTTGAACAAAATTAACAATATGAACAAATGTAAACATTAACTAAAGTGTATCATCATAAAATTCAATCAAGCTGTAGTAGGCCTTAACACTAAGTAAAGTTTTTAGTTTGTATCTAAAAACCTGGAGATTTTTCTCTTTGATATCACTTGGTATTTTATTATACATTTTCACTACATTGTAAATCAGTGAATCTTTTACTAGGTTAGAAGTGGGAATGGAGAGCTTTAGGCTATTTTCGTTCTGGCGAGTATTATAGGGGATGTTGTTGATTTCATATTCCAATTTATTCTTATGAATTACAGAAACTGTCTCCAATATGAAAATTGAGACAAGAGTTAGGATTTTTTTATCTCTAAAAAGAGGTTTACAAGAATCTCTCCATTTGGCTTTGCAAAGGTATCTAATTGCCCGTTTTTGAAGCACAAACACTGACTGGAAGAGTTGATTGTTACATACCCCCCAGAAAGATATGCCATAGTGTAAATGGGAGTCTATAAGTGCATAATAAACAGATTTGGCAGCAGTAGATCCTAATTCATTCGATACTGTCCTCATAACATAACAACCAGAAGCCAGTTTTTTATTTAAATGAGTTATATGCTCTTCAAATTTCAGATTACTGTCCAAAAGTAATCCCAAAAATTTTGCTGAGTTCTTGTTTACCACCAGTTGGCTTCCTAAATGCACATTTGATATACAATATTTGAATGTAATAACACTTGTTTTTTTTGAATTCAGAGTGAGTAAATTAGAGTCGAACCAATTATGGATTGTAACCATGTGGGAAGATATCATTTCGTTCAATTTACTTTTATCTTTATGGTGCCATAGTATGGTGGTGTCGTCAGCAAATAACGTGAACCTTCCGGAAATTGGTAACATGGTCAGATCATTTATATATAAAAGGAACAAAACAGGACCCAGCACCGAGCCTTGTGGTACTCCACTTTTAATTTCTGCAGTATTTGAAGATGTTGTTAGTCTCACATACTGCTTTCTATCAGAAAGATACGAGTCGAACCATTTAAAAGTGTTTCCTCTGAATCCATACAATTTAAGTTTGCACAGCAGTACCTCGTGGTTGCTTTCGATAGGTCACAGAGCACTGCTGCGACAGCTTCTTTGTCATTAATATCTCTGTAAATCATTGACATAACTGAATGTATTGCGTCAGTTGTAATCTTCGATTTCTGTAAACCGTAATGCTGTGCACTCAGTATTCTGTTATGTATAAAAAATTCCATAACTCCTTTTTTCACCAGTTTTTCGATAATCTTCGCTAAGGTGGGTATTAATGAAATAGGCCTAAAATTGGCTGGATCTTCTCTATCACCCCCTTTATGGAGAGGAATAACAACCGAGGTTTTCAGGAATGAAGGAAAATAACCTTGTGGAAAGGAACTATTTATGTTGGGCAAGAATACTGAGTACACTATCAGGGAGGTTAACAAAAATGTTTATAGAGATATCATCTAAACCAGCGGCATTTTTATTTTTTATAGTGGAAATAACTTCTTTCAGTTCATATAAGTTGGTATCATAGAGTATGAGATTGTTATCAACTTGGATGTCTCTGATATAGTTTATTGGATTTTGCCTAGGAGATATTTTACTAGTTAGCTTTTCTGCTACTGTACAATAATAATTATTGATTATGTTAGGTTCTAGTGACGTTTCTGTATGTTATGAGGTTCTTCCTTTCCCCCTGAGCTCATTTACTATGGTCCAGCATTCTTTCACTTTGTTATTTGCATTCTCCATTCTAATATTGTAGAACATATCTTTTGCTGCCCCGATAACTTGTCTATATATCTTCCTGTAAGAGTTGTAGTGATTGTCAAAGTTGGAATTATTTACGAATTTTCTTATATAGTGAAGAGACCTCATGTTTTTGGATGAGATTTTTATGCCATTTGTGATCCAGGGTTTTAGTTTTTTTAGATTGATTTTTTGTTTTGGTAATGCCCTCTCGAAGTTAATGACTAGGCCATTGTAAAATGATTCAAAGGGTACTTCTGAGTCCAACAATATCTCCCAGTCAGTGTTGATACAAAATCGATGGAACCTACTATAATTTTTTGAACTGTAGAGACGGCCATAGCGGTGTTGTTTGTTGGTTATATCTAGACTGAAAGTAGCTTTGCTGTATATGGCATCATGATCTGATAGATTAGATGGTATAACTGAGCAGGTGATGCAATCCTGATTGAGATTTGTACAGAAATAATCAATTGTGGTTGACGAAAATTGTGATACTCTTGTAGGAGTGTCAACATGCATGACCAGATTGAAAGAATCTAGGAGATTAGTGGGCCTCTGAGTGTTGATAGAGAGTCTATCTTCAAAGTTTATATTGAGGTTAGCATCAGCTATTTCGCGGAGTGAATAAATTCAATTGTTTCTTTACTGAGTTTCAACTAAATTGAATAAAAATGAATTTGTGTCTGTTTTTTTATCTCAGAAGAGGATTTGAGACCATTAATAATATTACAAGCTAAATTGAATAGATATAGAATTGATGGAAAAGCTATATAATTAATTGACTAATAGAAAACATTGTGAAAGATACATAGTGATGTGAAATTGAAAATGTTCACTAGGGAAGTACGCTGGGTCCTCTCCTGATTTATGTAAATGACATGCCATTGTTTTGTTGATTGTGAATTTGTCAACTTGTTTGTGGATGATACATTATTGATATGCAGTGATGAGGACTTAGAAAAAGGAAAACTATTCTATTTACAAATACTAATATATTAATCTTACCATCAACTAATTGAAATAGTAACTACAACGGAAGTGGGAAAAAAATGGCCTCATCAATTGAAAAACCGATTACTGAGGCAATATCCAGAAAATCTCTGCCACATTCAATGTTTCTTTCACCTATAGATGAGGAAGAAATATGTCAGATTATAAATTCATTGAAACCAAAGAAAGCACCAGGAATTGATAAAATTAAATCTGAAACCCTCAAAGAAATTCAAAGAGAAATCGCCAAACCCATGACATCTTATTAACAAAATAATGAAATCTGGTGTTTGTCCCTCTATATTTAAAATAGCTGTTATCAAATCACTTCATAAAAAAGGGGAAAAATGTGTGATTGACAACTATAGACCCATTTCACTAATATCCAATATCGCGAAAATTTTTGAAAAAGCTCTAAAGTGCAGAATGAATGATTATATAAAGAAAAACAACTTGCTATCAGAAAAACAGTTTGGGTTCAGAGAAGGCAAATCTACCCAAGATGCTATAATCAGCCAAATTTATAGGGCGATAGATAACGGAAAACCTTGTCTGTGTATATTTCTAGATCTCTCCAAGGCTTTCGATACTGTGAGTCATACACACCTACTCGAAACCTTGGAAGACATCGGAGTTCGAAGAACAACGTATAATCTCCTAGAAAGTTATCTATACCAGAGGAAACAATTTGTACAAATTGAAAATAAACTGAGTTCAGAAGAGATAGTTCAATTTGGTGTGCCACAAGGAACTGTCCTTGGGCCACTTTTATTCTCAATATACCTCAATAATTTACTCACCTTGAATACTACCGGAACTATAATCAGCTTCGCAGATGATACTGTGATAATGTATGAGGATGAAAATTGGCATGACCTGAAAGAAAAGGTAGAGTCCGATATGTCACAGATAATTGACTGGTTTAATCATAAATTATTAACAATAAATTTTGAAAAAACTAAATTTATGACTTTTACAGCTTACAGAAATCATCTACCGAATTTCAACACCCTCGATATACATAACAACGAATCGGTTATTGATATTTCCAGAACAGATACCATTAAATACTTAGGTGTAACAATGGATAGTCACATGAGATGGGACATTCACACTGAGAATGTTACAAAAACCTTAAGGAGTATGCTGTTCAAATTCAAATATTTGAGTAAATTACTTGACACTCACCACTTAAAGATCATTTATTTCGCTCTAGTGGAATCTCGTATTCAATATGCCATATTGAGCTGGGGAGGAAAGGAACCAACCTTCTCGAGCAATTTACTTTTTTCACAAGCGAGAATCTGCGATGTAAGACAAATATTTCTTAATAACATACTTACACATATAAACAAAAACAAATATCTATTAAATAATTTGACCATGAACATTTTACTAGGAAAAAAAAAGAATATCATGTTAAAGCATCTCTGAGTAGTACAAAAATCGGACAACGAAATATATATTACCTCATTCCAAAAATCTTTAATTTTCTGCCCATTGAACAAAAAATGAATATAATAAATATAAATTCTCGTCAAATGTTGAAAAAAATTATCAGAAACTACGTTCTCAACTTGAATCGCGGTCTGGTTCACTCTCTCTTTGACTAAAAGGCTTTTTGAATATTCATGTTATTATTGTGTTTCTGTATAAATCAATATCGTCTGTCGATTATAATACTCCACAAATTGTTTGTTTACTATTTTTGTTTATTGTTAATTTTCCCGTAGTAATAACTAAAATAGATTAGATGTCATAATGTTAGGAATCAATATTAATATTAACTAAGTGAGACCAATTCAAGCTATTTTACATTATGAATAACATATGCATAAGGAATATTGTAAATTATATTGTGCAAAACCCACGCGCAACTTCAGTTTTAGTGGGAATTCCACGTTTATTTACATTTCAACAATTCTAGTGTTAATTCTGTACTAATAACACTTGGTAAATAAACTTCTTATTATTATTATTATTATTAACTAAATATGTGGGATACCAGCTGGTGTCAAATTCTCTATAAGAATATACTTTGGAAGTGGAATATTGACTAAACTTTGTATCTTAGTGTGATATTTGTTGTAGGGCACCCTCTTTCCGTTCTATCAATCCTCTCAGTTTTCACCAAGAAATCGCTAAAACTTAGTTCGAAGGTTAGCAACCCACACCTTTCACCTGTTTTTATGGACTCAGTATACTTTTAGCTGCCCTGAGTGGCTAGAGCTACCGAAATTCATACAGACTAGGTGAGTTTAGAGTGTCGGTCTGAGAGGTCTCCTCAATTTTTGAGCACACACCTTAAAGTACCAAGAGGTCAAATTGAAATACATTTAAACACTGAACCATTAATAAACATTTATTATAAGATTATACGAAATGCATCAACTCACATTCAATGTACTAATAACTTAAGATTATAATAATAATATAGTTTATTTCTTTGTTTAACACATACAAAGGTATATAATAATATTATTACATTGTTACAAAGAAAACGTCACCATAAAAACAGAAAGATATATATAAACAATAATTTACAAAAATATTGTTGACAAAACACAGTCAGATACATGATTTTATATTAAAAACTCCTCAAGAGTATAAAAAGTCCTATCGATAAGGTATCTTTATAGTGGGGATTTAAAAATATGTATATTGGGGGCTTCCTTAATGTGTATTTCCAGCTTATTATACACCTTACAACCCAGAAAAAGATGGCACAAGTAAATTTCCATTTCTTGTGTTGTAGCTGTGGGTAATTATATGTTTCATGAATACATCATGATTTATATAAATATATATACACAGTTCATAGATATATTATCTGTGAGTGTAAGCATTCCTACACGTCTCTCCAATACAGACCAGCAAGAACCTTTACTGCAAATTTCTGCAGTACAAATACCCTATTAATTGCAGTAGATACCCTCCAATCCAGAATGCCGTACCCCAGATGGCAGTGTATATTTGCATAGAGAGAGTTAACAATATATTACAATGACAATGATTGGAAATACATTTTAGTGCAAAGCACCTTTTTCATAATTTATTACAAAGCGAGACAATATGGGGTGACCCGGTATATTTATAATTCACCGAGAATCGGCCCAATAAGTATCAATTATTAACAACAAATTTGGTAGGCACTGGCTGTACTTATACAGTAGACATAAACATTACACAAATATCTTCAATGAAGTACACAATAATTCGAATCATGCCTTATATTGAAATATCAAGTTAGAAAAACCAGCCGGAGTTCCACCTTTCAACCTGTGAGCCAGCATAGCAAAAATATCCCTCAAGGGCGATATGAATGACCCACTAACACGGAAGCTTTATCTTAATTTCGGTCGATTAGATAATTATATGGGAGAATCTTTACGTTCACGACTGAGCCGGTAGCGTCTGAATGTCTATGAGTTGGGTCGTTTTATCTAACTGGTACTTGTCGAGTTTGTCGGTCCGTGTGGTCAGAATTAAGGTGCAATTTATTGTTGATTTGTACTCGCATGACTTTTCACTTCTTCAAGATACTGATTTTTATACTGGGCACATTGCGTGATTTTCGAAAATTGCCGAGGCTGACTAATGGAATTTATCGAGGCACTAACTCCATACTTGTTTCGAAGCACGAGAATGAACTGATCAGAAGATTGAATGACTGCTAATAACTGAATCTAGAGACTGAATGACCTCTAGGAATGGAATCATCGCGAATGTATACTGAATCTGTATCTTTTGTTAACGTGGCGCGGGGTTAGAGGTTATAGATTGCGGTGTTCGTGCATTCGGTTTTTGGGGAGTTAATCTTAATCTCTTTCTGATTCATGGTGTTGAGTTGGCGGCGCCAATTGCGCAATTACTTTAATTAGTTGATTCTTACATCGTCGCTAAATCATAGTGGGTTCAAAAGGGTCAATTGTGTGTTGCTCTGTAGGTTGTATATATGTGCGTAGATATTACCTGTTTCATTGTGTTACGCCACTGGCCTTTTATAGAGGGAACACTCCTTCAAAGAAGGCCAATAAACGCTAAGGAATTGTCAAATATTATGAATTAATCACTTTACTTGATCACTCCTTTGTTGTTAGGTTGAGAACTTGAGTAATAAGAGCATCGACTGTCTGAGGATGGTCGAACCGAGATTATTTGGCTGGAGCGGCCTACAGGTGCAGGGAATGTGGGGCGTTTAGATAGAAGCACGTACCGATCTCAGAAAGGTTGTTAAATAATGCACTTGGAAAAGCATTAGAATATACATATATATTCTATAATAGTTACATAGCATTTCCGTCAGTTCTATATACTGATAAAGAACATTTGAGATTTTACATTAGATTTTGGCATTCTCAAAGTCAAGTGGACTGAATATAAGTAAAAATGCCATCAATTGTTAACTAGACTATTGATAAATATTATTTGAAAAATATGGGAACATAAAATATGGAGATACATTTAAAAACATATAAAAATAGTAATTGATTCAATTTGCCCCAACATAAATCCAGAAAAATATATGAACTTACTCCAGACCATCAGGTTTCAACACTTATTCACTCGATATTTGTTTTACACGATATTAGTTTAATTGTATTACTATTTTAATTATTTCCGCAAAATTTGTTTATTTACTTTCATATCTGCATATTAGACTGTAGTTGTATTGGTAATGTTTTTCTATGAGAGCATGAACTATCGGTTAGAGGTTTTTGGCGTCTTATCCCGTTCTTGAAACATTGATTTTTATTAATGGTAAATACTGTTTAACTGGGTATTCACTTTGTGAAGTCATTACTCGTGCAGTTCCTGTTTGACTTGATTTGGAATTCTCTTTCTTAATAATTTCGCAATTCCACTGCAAGATGAATCCTCGTCAATGAACTCATGACTGATGACTGTCTAGTCAAGAGCTGTTACTTGGTTGATAGCTACAACACTTCTATAAGTTATATTGTTGAATGATTACTGTGTGAAAGTTTGAGCACTTGTCATCTTTCTGCACTACATGTTAATCGAATGAAAGTTTTAACTTAACACCTCTGAGCTGACATGTTACTTAAACGACTTCTGTTACCGAATCATCATTATTTGTTCGCGGGGTCGCGTTTTATAGGATATCCCCTTCCATGTATTGTTCTTTGTTGGCTCGCGGGGTCACATTCCTAACGTTAGTTATCTTCTACTTGTCATAATAAATCACCTTCTTAGTAATTAATGGCTCGTTACTGTAGCCGAAAGGATGTATAAAAAATGATTGATTCATCTATTTTGTGGTCGTATTGCATTTAATGAGCTGTCAAAACCTATAATTTATTGTTTCTGTGTTTTACTATGAAATTCCTTAGATGTGCGTAACTCGGAGCGTGATGATTTGTTAATAGCTCCTTTGTGAAAGGGTGACTTTTTTTATATGCATTCCAGAGCTCAATGGTGTCTATCTATTTTTAACGTGCCCTTGTTTATCAGTTGGGTCGAGTATTTGATTTCAAAATTTATTTTCATTCCCAGTTCATATTTATTAATAACTTGTTGTATCTTATGTTCGAAAGTTTTTCTGTACTTATGGGGTCATGACAATTGCAGGGGCATCATATTGACTATTTTGTGTTGGTATGCATGTGTTGAGGTACTGTGTATTGTGATGGTTCATGGGGGTTTATGAGAAATTGAAAAATTATGTTTGTTGTTCATTTTTGTTAAGGTCAAGACTAATTTTCTAGTTGTTTCCTTTGTAAAATGAATTGAGGTGTGAATTGAATTAAAAAAATAAAATTGTGTCTTAGTTGCCACGAAGCACATTAAAATATCCACATATCTGTACAGGTATAAGATATTTTAAATCAAACGGTTTTTATAAATCTATAATAAAGGACTTAAAATATCACCCAATATTAATCCTTTACTAGAGGAATAAAAATTATCGTTGAATTGAAAATAATATTTGGTCAAATAAACTATAAACTAATCAAATATTTCTCATTTAATAATTCGATTGACATTGTGTTCCTAACTAGCAGAAAATATTCAATGTGATACTGTAAATTCTTATAAGAGACAATTAATGTGGGTATTGAAAAACATGAGGTTACCACTTGGGTATTCTATGGACTTTTTAGAATATAAATTTTAAGAAGTATTTGGTAGATCATTTCATTCAAATTTGTAGACTTTATTTTGCAGCAAGCATCTGCAAAGTGAACTTTGTGGATTTTGCACATCATGCTTTCTATATAAAATCTACCATATTCTTCTGGTTGAAACACTGGTATATACATATTTTTAAATACTTACTCAAAATACATGTTTTCCATTTCAGAATGCACAAATACATTAGCCTTTCCCGTAACCTTCATAAATTGGGCGATATTACTAGGAAAAATACATTTTTATACCAAGGAAGCTCTAGAATAACAAATGTTTTGTGCGATTTGCCTCCCACGGAACATGATCCGTTCTCCTTCACGGTTGATCTCATATACTTTACGGTAAGTTGATGCCTCATGGTTCAGTATATAGAATATAATTATTTTATTGGGTACCAATAACAGCAGATTATTACAGATAATAATTGTGTTTTCCATTCAGAAATCACAGGTTATTGGGGATAGCACAGAAAATTATTCCAGAATATGTATAATATGGCCATGTTCAACGGAGCGACTTTAATTGAGCTGACTGAATCATGGTACATTTGCCATACCCGATAAAACTCACGGAACCATGCCGTATTCTAAAAACATTTATTACTGGTCCTCAATCAAGGAGAAAAAATAAAAGAAATAAACAGAAAACGATACTGAAAATCAACTAATTAAATGTCATCTTCCAATCGATAGGGCTCTGCAGTGATTAATAGTTTCTTAATTATTTTCTTAAAACCAAAAAAGTATTTGCCAGGCCTTGGTGTGTGTTACAAGTTATTAGTCGATGAAGTGCCCCCCTGAGAGAAACAGCTGAAGGCAGAAGATGTAAGACCCTCCTTTTATTGTACAAACCTGTTAAATTGTTATTGATTATCCCGATATTTTGCTCTCAGTCGTAAAATAACAATATAATCAATAAATAAAAAGTACACATAACTAATATAATAATTTAAAAAATTTAAATGTTTATATGGTTGAATCACTAACTGCAATGGAATGCTTAATAGGCTTAACTATACACAAACAGGTAGCTTAAATGATAAAAAAGTATATATCGTACATATAAATTTGAGTATATAAAAACACAAATTGCCAAAAAATACAAAACACCTAACAAAAACAAATAGACACGTTAAAATTGAATACAGTTGGGTTTCTTATACAGGGTGTAATTTAACATTTTGCACACCCATGAATGACGAGTGTATAATGCCATTTTATAACGAATTACAGTGGGTAAAAATCTGAAATAAAATTGAAAACATGTTTTGTTCTTTGTAAAATTGGACAAAATTTTGGGTAGCGCCGCCCACCTATTTCAGGTGACCTGCTCAGAGGAAAACTTTGACAATTGCCGAATGCAATAAACATTTAACTCGACATTTTCTAGAATGTTGAACTGATTGTGCGGTGAATGCACACAAAGAGTAATCATTCCTCGTTTAAAAGTACAAAAGAAAAAGAGAGATGTATATAAGTACAATGACAAGGAAAACGTCAGAGGGTTAGTACAATTAAGATGATCGTGGAAGCGTGAAATAGATTTTCGTCGACAAAAATGTATTGAAGACCTAGTGAATGCGATGTCTCTCCACATTGACGCATGTTACGAATGATTTCTGGTGAGTACTCTCTTTTGGAAAACATTCTTCTTTGCCTCATTCATCTTTATGAGTTCTTAATTAAGACTGAAATAGAAAATCTAATAACTATCTGAATGAAAATGCAAATTTTCAATTTCAGATTTTTTTTTGAGTTAGAGCCTTTTCAGAATATCTATCAGATGTAGTTCAATGTCCAGCGTGGCTTTAGCCGGGGAAGTAGTTGTTTTCTGTTAGACATTCACAAAAAAAAATAACTTCATTTTAATCGTGGATTTTTTAATTCACAGAAAAATATTTCTATCAATATTCAATTGAGAATGTTTCCCTTTTCAACATGAATACCCCACAAGAGGTTATATTGACGATGGAAGATAGTGACTAAAGTTTATCTTTCAGTCGCAGATGATTCCACATCTGATTTTATGAACCTCTACTGTATCTTCAAAAAAATTCAAGATATCGGCATGAGAGCTGTTTGGTGAATGGTATAATACCCACAAGGTGAAAGATATATTGGATATACTGAATTTAATGGCTAGTATCGGAGTATTTGTATTGAACACAGTGTTTAATATTATTTGAATTTTGATGAATTGTCGTATGTATATTGTCACGCCACCAGTGTGCCTACTACTTGAATTACATCTTATACTATAGCCTCCTATATCGATTTCATGATCTTCAATGTCATCAGTTACATGGGTTTCACATAAGAAAACTACAAGCGGTTTGTAATAATGAATGCAATAAACTATGTTATCAAAATGTTTCATCATACTCTGACTATTCACATAAAATAATCTATTTGTTTTTATTTTGGAATCGAGTTCATGATATAAGTTTGAAGTTATTATCCTTTCTACCTTTGGTTCAGCATATATTTCATACTTGGATTTTTTCTGAATATTGTTGATTTGAGATTTTATATCATTATAAAGTTGAGTGGTTTCTTCAACTTGTTCCTGTAGTATATGGATAAGACTTTTACTGAGATACAATTTTGAAACTTTCTTCAGATTGTATCCATTTCTAGCGTAGTTTGACTTTCTTATTATAGTATCGCTCTCAAAAAATAGGGATGGATGGTAACGCTGTTTTTGAACATGCAACTGATGAAAAAAAATTTAAGTTATTTTGATAAATTAAATAATTTATATTGGGAATATCATATCTATACGGTTCAGACACAATTATCTTTTGTGTGTGTTCTAATTTTTCAAGAAAATTCTTTGTTAGGTTTTGTTAGATTTAATTTATGTGGCCATAGAATAACCCAGTCATTACTAGAAAAATTCTTTAAATTTGAGACTGCAGTACGAACAAGTTCGTCATCCTCTGCAAATGGTTTCAGTATAGACTGCACGTCATATCCTGGTGAGGATATGAAAAATAGTGTGACCGTTGATGGTAATAGTGAAAGGTCAAGAAAAAGACCAAAGCAAAAACATAAAAGAAAATTTTTCCACATGGTTGTGTGATAATGGACTAATGTTGAATCTTGAAAAGACCAAATGTATGTTGATAGGGAACAGAAGCAAACTTAAAAGGTTGAAGGATAAGGATTTTAAAATGACCTTGTTAATTAATGACAGTAATATTGAGAAGGTGAAAACAATCAAGTACCTAGGAGTAATGATAGATGAAGAATTGAATATGAGAGCGCACTGTGATTATATA
The DNA here is from genome assembly GCA_018342105.1 of Gonioctena quinquepunctata. NCBI lineage: Eukaryota > Metazoa > Arthropoda > Insecta > Coleoptera > Chrysomelidae > Gonioctena > Gonioctena quinquepunctata. Next base: position 57,564 of record JAFIRS010003657.1, on the reverse strand, counting down.
AAAAGGAAGGTCGCAAAAAAAGTTCATTTCTTGTACAGGCTTAATGGTAAAGTTTCTTTGTTTTCCAAGTTGACTATTTACAAATCAATAATAGCACCTCATCTTGATTACTGTGGAACCCTTTTATTTTTTCTCAATAGTGACCAGTTGAGTACTATTCAAAAAACTCAAAATCGAGCCATGAGAGCTATACTCATGTGTAACAGACGTACTTCAATTAAGAACATGCTAGAGATATTATCGTTAATGTCGGTAAAACAAAGAATACACTATAATATGTTGGTATTTGTGTTCAAGCTCAAACACGATATGTTACCGACATACCTCAGTGACGAATTAAAGTATATAAGTAATGTACACACTCATAACACTAGAGCTCGAACAGTAAATGATTTTTATGTAAAAACTGAAAACACAGTGTGTGACACAATATTCAATAGGGGTCTAATACTTTTCAATAGTTTACCAATTGAGATCAAAAACATCACCTCCTTGAACCAATTCAAAAAACAATGTAGTGAATATGTATTGGAACAATTTTGAACTCGAAATTCTTGTGATAATTTTTAATATGTTGTATTATTGTTAATGACTTGTAATTGGTAGTAGGTATTTTTAATATGTTGATTGCGACAGAAATCACAACCTACTAGCTCGTATGAACTTTTAATACTAATAGTATTTAAATGAATATTTTATTGTGTAATCTTCTTTTAACTGATGGAGTATTGTATGGTATGTTTAATTTTAGTTTTATTCGTAGTCATAAGTGTCTTATATTTATGTAAAGAGCAAATGGTGTGCTAATAAAGAGTTATATATTTAGAAATAAGGAAGGCCATTGTATGTATAAACTAGTTCATTCATGGGTTTTTTTTTCAGCCGCGTTGTGCAATTATTGGCGTTTCTGGCATATTTAGAGAGCATCCAAATAGTATATTGGGTTCAGAAAAAAAGTATGGTTTTCGGAGGACTTTCACATTGGAAATTGTCAACGGTAATGGGTTGTGCTACATCGTCAACGAACTCCTCCACGTTCACAATGCCTTATCGTTTCAAGTTATGAACTCCTTCAGGATTAGCAAGGAGGCACCTTATCAAAACAGGCTACCCCAGAATGAAAAGGAACAACAACAGGTCGCAGAAACCTTGAGGATCATTACCAATTTGAAAATTGAATGGTCACAAAAGTGAGTATTATTCCAACCTCATCAATGTTTCTTACAGAATATACAAACTTCATTAAAACAGGGCATAGAAGCAACTCGTATCCCGCTAGATCATATGTGTATTGAAAAAGATTTTGAGGTATGTGGAGCTGTATTCAAAACACATAAAATAATTTCAGTGTATAGATCACCTACAGGTAACTTCCATGTTTTCTTGAATAAGCTGGAGGCACTTCTAAATGAGATCTTCACAGTCAATTCACAAATATGGCTCACTGGAGACTTTAATGTAGATTTCAATTCTCAGTGTCAAGAAGCTTATAGTATTTTTGGTATCACTGAACAATTTGGACTTATGTCAATAGTCAATGAAGGTACCCGAATAACCTTACACTCAAACATAAGAATATATAATATATTTACAAATGTGGAGGCAATCACTCAAGTAGCAGATACCACTATGTCAGATCATAGACAAATAATTGCATCAGCTTGTGAGTCACTCTGGAACCTCTCCCCAGTGAAAAATTATGGAGCCCATAAAAGAATATTCTCTCAAAAAAACAAATCTCTTATGGCAGAATTACTCGCAAATGAGCGCTGGGAGTCTGTGTACAATGCAAAAACTTGTGATGATAAATATAATAATTTCATAGACATATTACTGAATTACTTCAATATGGCATTTCCCCTAACAATATGTAAGCACATAAACAAAGACAATATATCATGGGTCACAGATGAATTAAAAACTTCTAGTTCACAGTTGAGAGATTTGCATATTCTCCAAAAAAATCATCCTGATTTGAAACCCATATACAAACAGAGGCTCATTCAACATAAACAACTTGTAGAAAATACCAAAAAATCACACTTTAGTAACTTCATCCATAATTCCGAGAACAAAAATAAAGCATCTTGGTCCATTATTAATATTCTTAAAAACAAATCAATTCAACCTAATATGCAAATCATTCATGATGATCAACTAGTAACATCCCCTAAGGAAGTAGCCAATATAGTCAACGATTTTTTCTTAGAAGCACCCAAAAAAATAAGTAATAGTATACCACCATCAAATATAATCGATAATTCTGAGGGAGGAGCCAATCTATGGTTTTTCTACCTTTGACAGAAGACGAGATGATTCGCATATTTGCAAAACTCAAAAATAAACCCTCATCAGGACCGGACGATCTCCCATGCAATATTATCAAAGAATTTAGCTCTTTCATAATAGAACCAATCACTCATATTGTGAATTTTTCTTTCGAAACAGGCATTTTTCCAGATCAACTAAAAATTTCAAAAGTTATTCCAATTCATAAAAAAAGCCAGAACAGAGTTGGATAACTACAGACCAATATCCTTGACTCCGGTGTTTTCTAAAGTTTTGAATATAGTTTGCTGGATAGGCTCAATCCTTTTATTGAAAAATTCAACCTAATACCTAGTGAACAACATGGGTTTAGGAAAACAAGATCAACAAATACTGCTTCCACAGAATCCATAACATGTATCATAAATGCACTTGATGAAAAGAAATATCCCATAGGAATATACTGTGACTTGAGCAAAGCCTTTGATTGTGTACCACACGATAGATTATTGGACAAACTTTGGTCACTTGGCATCAGAGGCACATTACATAACTGGTTAAAATCCTTTCTCACAAACAGAAAACAATATTCACTTATATCTCATAATGATGGAGAAATGATCAGTCAACACACCTCAAACACTGCACCTGTAGAAATAGGCGTACCTCAGGGAAGTGTTGTCGCCCCTACATTATTCTCTCTTTATGTGGCAGATATAGTATATTATTTAGCCGACTTCAAAATAGTTTTATATGCAGATGACTTATCAATTCTCGAATCAAAGGAATCACATGATTTGAACCAAACAGCTTGTGAGGATCTAATGACAAAAATTGCATATTGGTTTTCCAAAAATAGGCTCTATATAAATACAACAAAAACGGAGTTTCTTATTTTTCATACAAAACAAAAACAAGTTGAAAGAATAACTATGAAGATTAATAACAATAACATCAATCAGAACAACAGCATTAAATTTCTAGGCATGACAATCAGTGATACCTTAGACTGGGAGAGTCACATAAAGACTCTAATCAAGGTAGTAAATACCAAAATATTTCAAATACGGTGCATGTATAGAGTACTGACAATCGAAGTACTGAAAAACTTTTATTATGCAGAAATCCAATCAAGATTGACTTATGGTATCAATCAATCAAATCAATCAAAAGTATGCTTTATTGTCGGGTTTATTTTTCAGTTTATCTTTGTTGTTTTTGTAAAATCCATTATTTTATTCATTTTATGGATCATGTTTTGTGAAGTGTGTAGTGTCATGCCATAAGTACAGAAAAACTTTCATACTTCAGAACCAATAAGATATTCATAAATATGAACTCTACATATTTCCCTAGGAATGAAAATAAATTCCGAAGTCAAATACTCGACAAATGCCATACACAAAGGCCGTTTAAAATTAGAATACGCACATTAATTCAGACAAGGATTGCACTTAAAATTCCAATAAATCTCCCTTGTACAACTGAGTCATACAAATTTACCACTTTCCCATGTTAGTCATATCTATCAAATACGCTATAAATTAATAGTTGTTGACAGCTCGCCTAAGTGCACTCCGACTACTAAATACCATAAATCTGTTTTTTTACATTTTTGATGACAGTAACACGCCATTAATTATTAAGCTGCTGATTTATTATGACAGGGTGAAGATAACTATGATGTTCGTAATGTGACCCGCGGCCGATCAAAGCCATTACATGAAGGGTTAGGGGCTATAAAAGGAGACGGCTCGAGCATTCTACTTCTGAATCGACGTACAGAAGTTGTGTAAAGAACATGTATTCTCAAAATGAGGTTAGGTTCATTCGATTACCTTGATAGAGAAATAAAGATGAGAAGTATACGAATATAATCATCTTGCAGTGAACTTAAGAAGCTATTAAGAGAAAGTATATTCAAATCAAGTTAAACCGAGTAATGACCGCACTAAGTGAATTCACGAGTAAACAAGTATTTTTCCAAAATTACCTATTATTTATCGACTGGGAAGGTCTTCGTATGTTTTTCTCAGCGTTTCCATGGAAGAGAGTTTGTTTCTCTTCAGTAGATCCAACACGATGTGCTGAGACAATTTCTGAAATCATCATGTTGGGGATGCAAACCTACATACCGAAAGAAGAACATCATCCGATAAGACCTGGTTTAACAGAAACTGCTCTAGAGCTGTGGCTTCCAAACAGGCAGCATACCATCGATGGCTAAAAAATCCGGGCCCTGAGACCAGAGCAGCATATGTCGAGGCTAGAGGCATATGCAAAGAGACAATAGAATGCTCAAAAGATGCCCACAATGCCAAAATGAGATCAAAACTTGCTGAATGTCCTAACGGATCCCGTTCATTTTGGTCTTTCGCCAAAGCTGTGGGAAGAAACTTCACTTCCAGCTCATTTCCTCCTCTAACCAAAGAAGATGGAACACTAGCAACGACTGCCCAGGAAAAAGCCAATATCTTTGCGCACCTATTTGCTGGAAATTCCACTCTGGATTCATCGGGAAAACAACCCCCGAACATTACACCTATTGACAGTCACATACCCGAGATCACCTTTCGCCAGCGTACTATCAGAAAGATTTTGCTGGGTCTCAACACCAACAAAGCCTGTGGATCTGACGGAATCCCGCCGATTGTTCTCAAGAAATGTGCCCCGAACTAACACCTGTTCTTTGCAAGTTGTTCAACCACTCTTACAATTTGGGGTATTTCCGTCCAATTGGAAAATTGCAAAGAGTACAGCCAGTCCCTAAAAAGGCAAAAGGCCCTACCTAGCAACTACAGACCTATCGCACTGCTATCTATTATTTCAAAGGTCATGGAAAAAGCCATCAACATCGAGCTCATGAAATATCTGGAAGACTCAAGAATTGTCAGCGATAGGCAATATGGCTTCCGCCATCAGAGATCAACTGGTGACCTGCTACACTACGTCTCACATATATGGCAGCTATCTATTGAAAGTATGGAGAAACTTTAGCTGTGGCATTAGATATCTCCAAGGCGTTGGATCGAGTTTGGCACCAGGGACTCCTTGCCAAGCTTCCGTCTTATGGCTTGCCCCCTCAGCTGTGTTCTCTGCTTGCTAGTTTTCTCTCAAACAGGTCTCTCCATGTAGTGGTTGATGGAGTTTCATCTGACACTCTACTCATAAATGCTGGTGTTCCGCAAGGATCTATTCTCGCACCAACACTATTTCTACTTCACATCAACGACCTGTTGAAAGCAACTTCATGTCCAGTACACAGCTTTGCCGATGATAGTACCCTCCATACCGCTTTCTCTTCCAGGGCCCCTATATCAGCCCGTGAAACCAGAAATGGACGAGGAAGAAATGTTAATAATATAAATATGGACTTAGCAACAATTCTCGAGTGGGGATCTAATAACTTGGTAGAATTCAATGCAAACAAAACACAAGCATGTCTTTTCTCTAAAAAAGCCGATCTCACTGTGCCTAACATAACTTTGTCAGGAGTAACCATACCACTGAAGTCATCCATATCATGCTTGGTATTACTATCAGCAATAACCTTTCCTGGGAAAATCCGTGAGGTCCATTGCCAAAAGTGCATCCCAAAACTTGGTTTTTGTTTACGTGCCAAGAGCTATTTCACCCTACTCAGCTGTTTATGATCTATAAGGCACAGATCCGACCTGTCCTGGAATACTGTTCCCATATTTGAGGCCGCACCTAAACATATCCTGAGGCTATTGGATTCTGTCCAAAAGAGCAATTCGTCTCGTCGGTGATGCTCAGCACAAACTCGCTCACTTGTCTGGAACACCGTAGAAAAGTTGGCGATTTGTCTCTATTTTATAGATATTTTCATGGGCGATGCTCTTCTGAAATATCAACAATCGTTCCTGCTTTTGCAGTCTCTTCGAGACTAACCCGTCAAGTTAGTCATCACACCCCTTCGTGGTCACTTTGGAGACCTGCAGAACATCACTTTCCAAAGACTCGTTCATCCAACGAACAGCGAGGCTTTGGAACTCATTGCCTAGGGAGGTGTTCCCCGAGGCATACAACCTCCAGAAATTTAAGAAGAACACCAACTCCTACCTTCTTTCCCTTGGTTCCCACGATGTTCTCTGAATATCCCTTTTCGTGGGAACCAGAACATAAAAAAAAAAAAAAAACAATCAAGAACGAGATAAATCAATGAAAAACATCTAATCGATAGTTCATGACCTTATAGAAAACAGTATCCATACAACGCTATCCTCATATACAGTGCGAGGTAAAAATAAAATAAACAATTTCAGCGGGATTAATCAAAATAATAATACAATTGAACTGATTTTCGTTTAAAAGCCATCTCAAGTGAATAAGTGCTGACCCTGCTGATTTGGCTAAGTTCATATATGTTTTCTGTATTTATGGTTGCGCAAATTGAATCATTTATAATGTGAATGTGTCTTTAAATGTATCTCCATAATTTTATGTTCCCTAAGTTTTCAAAAGATCGTTATTACCAGTCGTTTTTAACAATTGATGTCACTATTGCTTTTAGTCAATCTATTTGATTTGTAGACTGATAAAAAAAATAAACTTCAAGTAAACTACACTCTATTCTTTGAATATTTTATCATCTTATCCGTTTATAGAACGGATGAAATAATTTGTTAACTTTTATAAAATATATATGTATATTCTTAATATTTTTCTGGGTGCATTATTTTTCGAATCTTTCTGAAACCCGGTACGTACTTCCTGGATAAACAACTCATCGCCCAAGTATAGAGAGAAAGATATATTTCCTGTAGGCCGCTCCAATGAGATAATCTCGGTTCGACCATCCTCAGACAGTCAATTCTCTTGATACTTGTTTTCTCAATCTAACAACAAAGGATGATCAAGTAAAGTGATAAATTCATAATATTTTAGAAGTCCTTGGCGTGTATTGGTATATGGTTGAAGGAGCGATCCCTCAATAATAGACCAGTGGCTTAGCAGTTTTGGTATTGCAGGTGTGGTGTGTTAATTCATAACACCCTGTATATGGCCAGACTGAACAATAGTTAATTTTTGAAAAAACAATTTATTGATCTACATTTTATGATTCAGTTTTTCCAACTCTCTAGAGTTGGATACGCTTTTGTGAGTACTAAAATTCCGAGATTATTTTCATGCCACAGATTCCCCACTAGATTGCCATCCCTTGAAGTGATGGATATGACCGACCCTGTATAACTGTGGTAATTTTCTTTTGCAGGTGTTTGGATGAGTGCAACTATGACCTGCAGAAGGCGCTGACACTCTTTGTGGATTTGTATAAAGCTAACAAGTTACCAAAGTATGCTTTCATTGGAAATTGATTGAAATGTGAATTGGATTCCAATTATCTTGCCATATTTTCAAGTGCATGCTGTTTTTATCTTTCCTCGTTATTGAGTTGAAAAATACAGATTATTGAACAATTATCTAGAACTGACACTAGAAGTAGATTTATTTTTATTTATTGTTGTTAAAGAATACATCATTATCCTTCATAGATTTTCTACTGATTGTTTAGTTGGAAGGTTAAAGTGAGTTGTTTGACATTTAAATACATATTTTCCATGGTATGAATGAAAATAAATGAGTGTATCTTTGGCCAATTTGTTGTTATTATCAAAATGTTTGTTCTAAAAGATTTTATAAATACATTAATAAATGAAAAATTATTTTCCTTGTAAGCATGTGGGACCAGGTTCGATTATAGAGAGTGGCAAATCCCAAAATCGTGGATATGTGAAAGAATTTATTTTAATTAATTCTCTCAGCATTAAAAAAAAAGACTAACTGTGATAAGCTTATGATATTATAAAAAATCACCAAGGGGCCTCACTCACTGCTTGGGATTGAGCAAATATCATAAAGTCAAAGTGACGATTATATTTACCTCTCAGAAATAATGGTCTTTTAAGTCAAGATCAAAGGACTGCCCTAAAGTTTGTACATGCTTTATTATCCATATATCAAGCAATACTTTATTCATGCCAGTATTGCAGTAGCAATTTATATACGTCAAATACAACTAAGTAAAGATACAAAACATTCAGGTTATGTGCTAAAATATAAATTAAAATCAAAGGACAAGTACTCATTAAAACTATAAAAGCTATATTCCATCAGACATTTTTTAAAACCTAATAAAAGTAATACAATGTGTTCTGATAAAACATTAAGAAATCTTATTGCCCAATATCTCGAGCCATCCTGACACCTATTTAGCCGGCAGTATATAGGAACAATATTGCCGCAGTTTCTTGTTTGGTAGCTGTGTACCTCATGGTGGTGAGTTAAGTTGGCCGCCAGGTCAAGTACATGTGCAAAAGCTCTCTTAGAAAACACAAATAAAAAAATTTGCAAACACTGTAATAGGAATATAATCAAAGATAAATCATTTTGTTACAAATGCAAACATAATTTTCATCCAGGATGCTGGAGACGATCACTTCAACTATTTTAGAGTTTCCAAACTGAAATCTTTACAAGTTCTAATGATGAAGCCCAACATCTTGAAGGATTTTGATATCATATACTCATTATGAGCTTTGAAGTTCAGTTCGGTATCAAACGGTATTCCTAAGTCTTTTATAACTGATGTCCTTTCAATAGATGAGTTATTGATCATAATCATGGTAAACTGGATTATTAATCCTGAAGAATGTTTGACAGTGACATTTAGAAATATTAAGGTCCATAGAATTAAGAACACACCAATCATAAAATTTGGATATATCTTCCTCTAAAAGTGTAATATCATTTGTAGAAGCGATGGATTTAAATATTTTCATATCATCGGCAAAGATGAGGAACTTACTATATTTTATAACTGTACTGACATTGATGAATAAATCAAAAAGTAAAGGTCCACAGTGAGACCCCTGAGGAACACCTGAGGATCCAGTAATAGCGGATGAAGTACAGTTTCCAATTTTTACAATATGGCATCTACATGATAGAAAATTCTGAATCCATTGCAATATTGATCCATGAAAACCTAGAGAGGAAAGTTTAGCGATGAGTAATTGATGATCGACTCTGTCGAACGCTTTAGAAAAGTCAATATAAATAGAGTCGACCTGTAATCTGTTTTCCATAGCATTCAAAATATAGTTTTCATATACAAGAAGGTTTGAGATAGTTGATCTGTTAGTGACAAAACCATGCTGTTGTGGAATTATGAGACTCTTGCACTCCCAAAACATTTGTTTTGTTACCAGATAATCCAATAGTTTGGGTATTTCGGATTGGGTACAAATCGCTCTATAATTTTCAATATTCTCTCTAGCCCCTGCTTTATAAATTGGTTTAAGAAAGCTCTGTTTCCAAAAATCAGGAACAATTCCAGAATTCAGGGATAGATTGAAGATGTGAGTAAGAGGAGTTGCCAATATTTAAATACAATTCTTTAAAAATACAGAAGGGACACAGTCTGGACGATAAGAAAACCTGGATGGTAAGAAGTTGACTCTATCAATGACATCAGTGACATTAATATTACATTTACCAAAATTGATTGATGCATCAAAATTATAGTCAGGAATCAGCACATTGTCATGTGAAGTAAAGACCGATGAGAAATGGTTGGCAAAGAGACCTACAATACCATCAAGAGAGTTTTCATATTGGTTATTAAAGTGCATCGAGCTAGGTAGATCGTAATTATTAAGTTTATCGTTGATAAACCTCAGAATGACTTAGGATTCAGATATATGTTGTTTTCAGTATTTCTTATGTAATGTTTGTAACAAGCATCGCGGAGTTGTTTACATTTGTGGCGAACCCCAGAGAAAACTCTATAATCATCATAGTTACCCGACTGCTTCAATTTTCTGTGGAGTTCAGTCTTCTCCCTCACAAGGTGTTTCAATTCTGGGCTGAACCAGATAGGAAAATGCGATTTTTTAAACAATTTAAGAGGAACAAAAGAGTTCATTGCTTCGTAGATCATACAGTAAAAAATGTTGTTGGCTTCATTCACATCCAACATTTTCAGTTGATTCCAGTTAAAACCAGCGAAAAAATTGTTGATTGCTAGGTAATCAACATTTTTTAAATCATAATAATATTCACTATAGGAAAGGCTATTCTCCATTTGACCACTACAGCCAATAACAATAGGTTCGTGATGGATACTACCACGAAACAATGTATCTTCTGCCTTTGAAACACTCATTTTGGGAATATTCGAAAAAACTAAATCTAGCAACCTGTTTCTACTATTCAGGATAAAATTACACTGATACATGTGTAAATAACCAAAAGTATTGGCAAGTTGAGAAGCTTTTGGATTATTTGAATTACTGATATTAACACCCAAGGTATCATTAATCCATACAGCAACATTATAATCGCCGCATATAATGAATTTTTTGTGTGGATACAACATCACTAAGGACTCTACTGACTCACAATGGATTTTATATAATAGGATATCTGAGGCAGGAGGGATATAACACCCACCAAAAATATAGGGTGAATGTTTGAAATGAACTTGAACAAACAGATGTTCAACTATATCATCCAATGTTATTTGACTGGCATTCAAATATTTTCTAGTGGCTATCAATACTCCTCCTCTCAATTTATCATTATTCTTAACTGGATCTCTGTCCTTTCGAAAGATATCATAATCAGTCAAACTGAGTTCTGAATTAAGGAAATCTTTTGTGAGCCACGTCTCTACCAAAACAATATCATAAGAACAAACTGCTACAGATTGTTGAAAATCAGTTAACTTATTCCGCATGCCTCCTACATTTTGAAAATAAATCAAAAGATCAATAATTGTTGATGGGTGACTACCAGTTCTTACAAGTTTTTTGCTTTAGAAAGAATTTGAGGAACACCACTTACATACTTTATGGTCAAATTATTTTCACCTGAGGAAATTCTTGTGTTGAGTTGTTCCCTAAGTAGGTTCAAGTGTTGTCTCTGTTGACTAGTCAAGTCTGATGAGATCTTCAATCGGGGATAATCGGAACTAGCGATCTTGTCTTTATTTTTCAGTATTGCCAAAGCGGAATAAGAGTCATTCAAAACTTATTTTAACGGACGTTGAACATTTTTATCACTAACACAAGTTTTCTTCCCAATATGAAATACTTTCTTGACACAGTTCTCTGGTACTATATCCTTGAACAGTTGACAAATTTTCCTCTTATCATCATCAGGGTTGTTGCCATTATAGGGAAAATTATAAACCATTAAATTTGCTGATCTTCTTTTCCTCTCCTCAACTTCAAGTTATAAAGTCTCGAATCTGAAACTTGGTACAAGAGAGCCGACAGTTCATGTTTTACATTATTTTAAAGTTACATGAAGATGACATAAACAATGTCAAAACGTCGAATGAAATGAAAAATATATAGACTGACTAAGGCCCTTATTCCGAGAAAATAAAGAATATAAACATATGTGGTCAAGAAATTAAGAAATATATATATATATGAATATATATGAATATATATATATATATATATATATATATATATGAAAAGCATCAAATTATAGATAGTGACACCTATAATCTGTGCGGTGAAGCTTAGACCTGTTATCGTGGAATTTTGATGACACGAAATTTCGTGCACATCAATAGGTCACCAACAGATGTCAGCATAGGCCAACCCACGACACCAATAGTCGTACTCCTAGTGCGTTCTGAGTAACGCAAAACAAATAACGAGAATAAGATAAATCATGGATGGTGATCTCTCTTGGATTCGTAACAGATTTCTCTTATTCTCGTTATATATATATATATATATATATATATATATATATATAACAAATTGATTATTGGGGTATGCAGCAAAAGAAAAAGTGTACTCTTTAAAGTTTGTCCAAGCTTTCGGATTGTTTTATTTCCATCTTCAGGGATAATCTTTGTTGAGATTAGTTTCTATGTTGTTTATGAATGTTCTTCATGTAAAGTACGGTGAGATATAAGTTCTGAATTTGAAGTTGGCAACGCATGTTTTAAATCGTCAACTAATTATACACATTAAAATTCATTGAAATGTTACTAATTAAAATATTAAAAATATAAATTCTGAAACATGTGTGACTTGAAAAAATACAATAGGTTATAATTTATAACAATTCAATCTCCAGCGTGGCTTTAGCCGGGGAAGTAGTTATTTTCTGTTAGACATTCACAAAAAAATAACTTTATTTTTATCGTGGATTTTTCACTTCACAGAAAAATATTTCTATTCAATATTCAATCGAGAATGTTTCCTTTTCAATCTATTTTATATTCGCGGCAAGCTTTTGAATCTGCTACGCACAGAATAACCTAAGTCAAACAAATAAATTTTTTTTTCCTTTTTAGTGCATTTGTATAAAATCTTGTCTTATTCTTTTTTAATAATTTTTATTCAATTCTTTTTGGTCATTCATGAAATCCTGCATCTTATTGAAATCTGACAAAAATTGATAATATCCGACCTCAAAAAACCCACACACCAATTTTGAATGGAATCGGACCATAATAAAATACGTCGCCATCTTGGAGCTGCCATCTTGAATTCATGAATTTTGACAGAAAAATCATGATGTCCGACCCAAAAACCTCTACACCCCAATTTTGAATGGAATTGGGCTATAATCACAAAACTCGTCGCCATCTTGAATTCGTGGATTTTGACAAAAAAAATCATGATCTCCAACCCTATAAAAACCCCCACATACCAATTTTTATTGGAATCGGGCTATTACCACAAAAGTCGTCGCCATATTGGAGCTGCCATCTTAAATCTATGAATTTTGACAAAAAATTTGTGATCCATGTCTCCAAAACCCCCACATACCAATTTTGAATAGAATCAAACCGCCATATTGAAGCCGCCATTTTGTTTTTTCTCTACCAAAAAGTGCATCAACTAGAAGTGGGTCAAAATTCACCTGCAAGATTTGAACTAACCATACATACAAATGTGGAGTTAAATAGAAGCTCGCAATAATAAAAAAGGAGCTGTCTTGTACTGTGGGAGGCCCTGCAAAACAAAAACCTCTATCAGAATGGGAAATGAAGATTTTGTCCATTGTGGGTACAGAATAAACATTGAATAACAGGCCCCATAACCTATAATTATAATATTTCAAATCCCCTAATGACAACTGACAGTAATTCGATTGTAGAGCTCGTCCAATATTGAAACGACCGTTTGGTAGGTAGAGAGGGGGAAAACACGAGTGGACACGATTTGCTGTCGCAGCTTATGCTACGGCGAATCTTCACCAGTGTCTTGGCATGCAGCGTTTGAAAGGTTAGGTTTGTTTGATTAATAAATAGGTAGTGCAGTTATTGTCTTGAATTCATGAATTTTGACAAAAAATTCATAATCTCCGACCCCGAAAACCCCCATATACCAATTTTGATTGATTCGGACCATAATTACAAAACTCATCCGCCATCTTGAATTCATGAATTTTGACAGAAAATTCATAATCTCCGACCCTGAAAAACCTCCACATACCAATTTTGAATAGAATCGGATCATAATCACAGAGATCGTCCGCCATCTAGGAGCCGTCATTTCATAATTGTCGATTCTGGAAACCTCACGGCAATTTTGAATCGAATTGGACCATAATTACAAATCTTGTGCGCCATCTTGGAGACGTCAACTTGAATTTGTGAATTTTGACGAAAAATTCTTAATCTCTGACTCCGAAAACCCCTACATACTAATTTTGAATATAATCTGACCATAATCACAGAAATCGTCGGCCTTCCTTCCTTTTAGAATTTTGAAAAAAAAAAAAATTAATTCCCCGCAAACCCCATACCAATTTTAATCATATCGACCATAATTACAAAACTCGTTTGCCATTTTGGAGCCGCCAATTCGAATTTGTGAATTTTGACAAAAAATTCATAATCTCCGACCCCAAAAACCCCCACACACCAATTTTGAATAGAATCAGACCATAATCACAGAGATCGTCGGCCATATTGGAGCCGCAATTTTGATTTTATGAATTTTGACAAAAAATTCTTAATCCTCGACCCCGAAAACCCCCATTTTGAATCGAAGCGGACCATAACACAAATTTCGTCCGCTATCTTGGAGCCACCATTTTGTTTTTTCACTAACAAAAATCCCGTAATGCATTGTCACGGGAACTATGGACACCTGCCAAATTTCACGTTAATCGGATAACTAGAAGTGGGTCAAATTCAGCTTGCGAAATTCGACCTAAACAAACAATCATACTAACATTGCAAGTTAAATAAAAGCTTGTTAAAAAAGGATTTGTATTAACAATAATCTAATTTCTATTTTGTTTTATTTAATTTTCACATTTATATTTTCATATTTATAACGGATTTTTTTATTATGAATAAGTCGTAGAAATTCACCTTGTGTTCGGACCATAATCACAAAACTCGTCCGCCAAAAACTACGTCTCGTGTATCGCCTATACCAAATAATTTGGTACGCCTATGGAATTTCTATTAATAGCCACAGTTCGGGCATCTTCGAGAAGAATTGGTTGTTAGGTAGGGGAAGGCCAAAGTGTTCGTTTCATTATTGGACGAGCTCTAGCATAGCATATATGATCTAAGAGCATTATCATTGTAAACAATCAAAAAGTTGTGGTTATGTTTTGTGAAAAATCTAGCACCTAGCCACTAAAATCTTTTATTGAGGCCGAAACACAACATTGAATTTCTGACAATCTCCAAATATTCCTCCATTTCTCATAATTTTGCGAAAATGGAACATATGAAACCGAACAGTTCTTCAGTTATGGTATCGGAAGCCAATCTTCCGACAGGAATAATCTTCAAGAATAAAAATCTCCTTCTTAATATAAATTGCTGGCACAAATTTATCGTAAGTAATTGCATCCTTAACTTAATTATAAGCTATTCGATTGTTTCAATATCGAATGCTCGTAAGTGGTTTGAAAAGTGATATAAATTTAATTCTAAATTTCTTCAGTTGCATCAAGGACTCACCAGAATTTCCTAAGCCGATACAACTTCGAATCAGCACAAATCTCATCTGCTTCTTGATGGGGGCCCCTTTCTTCCGAAGGCAATATCTTGTCGAGCACTGGTTCGATTCAGAATACACCATTTTTTTAAATGGAGAAACTAATCTACTTATTTGTTAATAAATGAATGAGTAAAATGCCTATGCAGAGTTTCTTGACGTTGTGTAGCAAAATGATTGGAAATGGCGGCAAGGCCAATAAAAGAAAATGGCAGTATGCTGCCTCTAGAGCACGAAAATGAGTGACTGATCCTCTGTGTTTTGGAGACGACTTCCTGTGGTGTGTTGACACTGATCACAGAGAACCATAAAATTTATGATATCGAACTGGCTGCGTCGCTTGGTGCAATTGTTTTATTGAATAGCAAAATAAGAATTAGAATTAAAGTTGAATTCAGAAAACCCTGTAGAGTTTTACTAAACATCAATCTAACCATTTTTAGGTCAACAATACTCAAAATTTTCCACGTAATAACGTTCTGAGAGCCATTCTGGACCATGTCCACCCACTGGACTTGATACCTGTCTCATATTGTGCTGACAACCTTGGTAGTGCATATTTCTTGGCAAGGAATTGTGGCCCAGCTGTCCAAAAATTATGCAACGACAATTTAACAGTACCAAATCCAGGAAGTTCTAGACCAGTAAGTTTAGTTGCCAATACCTACCTACAGGCGTGAGCCTAGCTTATTCCATGAGGGGGGGGGGAGTATGAAGGTGTCATATACGTTCTAAAAAGTGAAACTTCAGTCACACTATTATTGCATTTATATTTAATTCAATATAAAAAAAAATACACAAAATATTCATTGAAATGAAAACAATTACTCAAAAATAAGATAATGTCTAAACAATAATTATTTGGATAAAAAAACTTTTTAATATACCTACCACGTTTATAAAACTGACTAAAAAGTATAAAATAATTTCTCCTAACCCCATACAGATACCTAACCCCAAACAGATTGTCCTGAAAATTCGTGATTGTGAATTTTTAATAGCTATGAAAATAGGTGTAAGATTCAAAACGAAAAACGTTGGGCTCATGAAATATATAATTGATGCACGAATAGTTCACATAAGTCATTACCAATTTTATTGCACTGTTAATGATATGAAGTGTTGTGTGAGTTTTCTCAATGATAGCTACTCCCTACACTCCTTACTATTATCTATTGCGTGCGCCCCATGTTTTTCGTTTCAAATCTTACAACTATTTTCATAGCTATTAAAAATTCACAATCACAAATTTTCAGAAAAATCTGTATTGGGTTATAAACCTGTATAGGGCTAAACACATGAAGTTTATGGAAATCAGGGATAATTTCAGTTATGCAGCTTTAGATGCTCTCTATCCCCCAATTATATATTAAATTAAGAGATTCAATGATATTTGTAAAACTTTCTTAAAATTGCTGAACTGATTCATGTCTTTCAATCCACCTTGTATCACACTATGTCTTTTGGAAGATGAATAATTGAAAAAGTTAGCATTTCTTATCGACTGAACATTTTAACTCTTCGAAATACATAAATTCAATGCGTTATTACCACATGGGCACTTCAGAGCATTTTTCAATTCTTGCTGTAATTCTTTAACGGCGCCTTTCTGTTCACCCAACATTAAATTGTACTCATCGGTGCCAATTCCCTCACAATCATTCACATTAAAGTTTTCAGCAGTTTCCCGACTGTTTGTGCTTAAATTTTGACTGTCATAAATGGTTCTATTGAAGGTTCATTGTAATTAGAGGCGTGACAATTAATGAAACCTATAAAATCTTCGAAAATTTTATTGTTGGAAACATATCTGAGTATGACAGACATTTGTGAGATATGGCTAACGCCTGTAGCTTCATCGAATATAATACAGTAGTACTTACACTCTCTTATCCTCTTTACAATAATATATCAGTTCATTTTGAGTTTTTGGACTGATTTAAGTTGCTCTTGAAGATGAGGTTTTCAGATGCTCCTTCAGTATGTTATCTCCACTTGCAACGCGAAAACGTAAGAGTTCTCTGAAATTCCTGAATATTCTAAGTTTTTATAGATCACCTTCGGGAAACCTCAATGTTTTCCTCAAAATAATTTATGTTTTAGTTGAAGTAACTTCAATACCAACTGTTACGGTTAGCCCAGCAAAGACTTTCTGAGGATTTCTGGTCTTTTGAAGTGTTTCAATCTCAAACATAAAGGTGAATGGCCTACCAGGACTACTGTCGATAGAGCTACAACGATTGATCATATTTTCACAAAGTTCGGGGAATATGGAGCGTGTTGTGTCGTTGATACAGAAATATCAGATCATAACTTACTACTCTATGATTTCTGGACGATGTCTAAATGCAATCTTCCTTCATATGAGTATAGGAGAAGATTCAGGGACCGAAATATTTGAGAATTTATGGAAGACATTCAAAATGAAAATTGGGAAGATGTTTACAAAGAGTTTGACATGAATAACGCGTTTACATATTTTGTAATATTATTTCTTAATACTTACCTTGAAAAACATTTTCCAAAGAAACATCATTACAATAATACCAATAACAAAAGATGGGAACCTCTGAAATTCGCATTTCTAGTCAACATTTGAAAGATCTTTTCATACTAAAAAAGTCTCACCCTGAACTTTCTGAGATATATACCATAAAATAGAACATACATGAGAAATTAGTCTCATCAGTTAAAAAGAATACTAGCAAAAATAGAATAATTAAGTCTAATAATTCAGCTAAGTCTATATGGCGAACCATATCTGAAATCTCGAATAAAACAATTAATAGGAAAACTAATCTTTCAATCTTATATAATGATAAGCTTTACGAAGATCCATCAGTAATAGCCGATTTATTCAACGAATGATGTTCCCAAATCTCTCATTCAGAATATTGGCTCTAATCATACGGATCACAATACTTTCATGACAAATATCAATTCTCCATGAAAATTATGAAGAGACTGATATGTTCGAATCATTGCATGTCAAACTGAAAAACAAATACTCATCAGGGCCCGATGAAGTGCCAATATATTTGGTAAAGAAAAGTTTACCGGTGTTATTGAAGCCCCTGATATTTCTTGTCAATCTATCCTTCTCAATAGGGGTCTTCCCAGATCTATTATTCCGGGAAAATTACGCCAATTCACAAAAAAAATTGGCATCAACTTCTTGAGAATTATCATCTGGTAACCATTCCTTGCAGTTTCTCCAAAGTTTTCGAGTACAGTTATGCATACTGACTCTTATCGTTTATTCATAAAAATAATTTAATATCAGACAACCAACTTGGATTTCTATGTAAGAAATCGACAACCACAGCCCTACTCCTACTACCACAAATTAGTGGATCACATTGAGGCAGGCGAATGCTCTGTTAGTATCTTTTTGTGATCTCAGCAGGGCCTTTGACTGTGTAAATCACACAATTCTTTTAGATAAACTCTACCACTATGGTGTGAGGGGTACACCTCTGGATTGGATATGGCCATACCTTTGTGACAGATGGCAATATGTCTCAATTAAGAACGAGTCATTTGGGTACCTAAAAAAACGACTTGGGTGTCCCACGAGGATCAGTATTTGTCCCTTTGCTATTCATAATCACTTATAAATTAAATACCCAAGAAAGTTCCATAATTGAAAATTGTGACAAAACTTTATCCAAAGTGAATAATTGGTTCCCAACAAACCTCTTTCTAAATATTAGTAAAACACAATGCCTTGGATTTCATAACCCCCAGAAAACCTGTGAAAATATCTCATTTGGTTCTCCTATGATCTCCACTAATAACACAATAGCGAAGTTCCTGGGATTAAATAATATCGAAACCCATCTCAATTGGAAGTCACATTGCTAGGATCTTGAAACTTCACAGTTGCCTATCAATTTAGGAATATAAAAGAAATTTTGAATCCTGATCAGTTGTTGCAGCTCTATTATGCACAAGTAGAAAGTAGACTACGATATGATGTGACCTTTTGGGGGACATCAACTTCATCGTCTAGTGTTTTTATAGCACAGAAACGTATTATTCGTTCAATGTTGGGTTTGAGCTCCCGAACCTCCTGCAGAAACTCATTCAAAGACCTTAAAATATTAACCTTACCCTCTCTTTATGTTTTAGAATTGTATATATATATATATATATATATATATATATATATATATATATATATATATATATATATATACAAAAAAGAAACATCCCCCAGATTGATTGTAAACATGAATATAATACTAGACACAAAAGTAATTTTATTGTACTTTTAACAAAATTTCGAATAACTCAAAATGCCCCAAACTTCAGAGCACCAAAACAATTCAATTCCAGAAAACATAAAAAATAGTAGTTCAATATTCATTTTCAAACGGAAACTAAAATAGTTTCTAGTGCAAAATAACTTTTACTCCTTAGAAGAGTTTTTTGAGCATCACTTCTGAGGGAAAACATTATTTTTTTCTTAACTATTTCATTATTGTTATTTATATGAGATTGTCGCTGGTATTCATGCATTTTTTATTAAATCCTTTGACTTTTTTCATACATTTTGTACTGCCTCCAGGATATAAAACCATATTCCATTCTACATCTATATCACTGCCTCTATGTCTTCTCAATGAAATATTCTGCTGACCCATAAAGATTATGCTCTCAATAATGGGGGTGAGATGTTTCCTATTTTCGATCATTTGCTTCCGACTATCAGTGTCCAACATATTAATCACCTTGTTTTTTTCTTTTGCACATGAATTACTGATTCTTTTTGAAATCTACTTTCTTGATGACTGACCATATCTCCATCTTTTCTCATTAATTTGGAATGCGGCGGGATGCTATCTTTTTCCATTTGTAGGATTCGGCAGCCCTCCTTTGCCTTGTTCCAAATATTGGAGTGTCCATGGTCTGCCTCCGTGCCAATCCATTGGCCTGAACCTTGGAGTCTGTAGGCAGTACGCATGGCTTCATGTTCAATGACTGGGTGTAGAGGTGGCAGTCCTAGCAGAACTTCTAGAGCTCTGGTAGGCGTCGTCCTCATACCACCTGTCATTCCTAGGCAAGCCAGTCTTTGTACTTTATCTAGTTCATTTCTGGACTTGCTTCTTGTGGTGCCGGTCCACCAAACGATGGACCCGTACGTTAGCGTCGGGCGAATTATCGCCGTATATATCCAATGTAGGGTTTTTGGTGTCAAGCCCCACGTTTTGCGAAGGCTCTCCTGCATGTCCAGTAGGAGCAGCCTCTTGGTGCGATTTTCAATCTGCTCGTTCCAGGTCAGCTTGGAGTCTATGATGACTCCAAGGTGTTTCGTTGACCCTTTATACAGAAGCTGTCTTCCTGAGATACGTATATCTGGAAGAGTTCCTATTTTGCGTTTCTTGGTCAAAACTACCAAGTCCGCTTTTTCTGGATTGACTCTTAACCCTCCGGTAGAACACCACTGTTCCACTCTGCTAAGAGCTTTCATGATGATTACTCCCAGCAGGTTTACCGGTTGGTCTTGAGCCAGCAAGACCAAGTTGTCTGCATACGCTTGTGTGTACAGCTCTGACTCCTTTAGCTCCGTGAGAAGCTCGTTAACCACCAGGCACCATAATAGGGGTGACAGAACTCCTCCCTGTGGACACCCTCTTGATACCCTGGCAGCGACGGTTCTCCCGTTTAGTTTTGTCGTTACCACTCGCTGCGATAGCATGGCCTTGATCCACCTGATCAAGGTTGGATCGACCCCATGCCGCGCCACAGCGTGGCAGATAGACTCAAATGACGTGTTGTCAAGTGCTCCTTCTATATCAATGAAGACCCCCCATTGCGGATTGTCCACTAGTCAGTACTCTCTCTATCCTGTGTGTCTGTGGACTTTCCTGTTTGGTAGGCATACTGTTGCTTGTGCAGTAGATTACTCTGCAGCGATTGTTCTCTGATGTGCCGATCTACCAGCCTTTCGATTGTTTTCAGTTGTAGTCAGTTTTCCCTGGTTTTGGAATATATACGATTCTAACTGGCCTCCATGCCTCTGGTATGTAGCCCAGGGCCAGACACGATCGAAGTATTCTTATAAGTAGGACGATAATAATATCCAGTCCCTCTTGGAGGAGGGCCGTAAAAATACCATCCTCCCCTGGTGATTTGAATGGTGAGAAGGTCTTTAGGGTCCATCTCACCTTTTCGTGCGTTACCACTCTTGCAGCCGTTTCGTAGTCCATATGAGCTTTCCTCATTGGGCTCATCCTCAAGGCTGGCTGAGTGATTGGTTCTGATTCAGGGAAGAGAATGGAGATCAGGTATTGTAGTCTCCTCCGCTGATGCAGTTTCCTGTCCACCAGGCAGGGACAGGGTACCCACTCCCTTCTCTTGATCCTTAGAGAGAACTTTGCAGAGCCTTGCTGCTGAGGGCATTGTGTTAATGTCCTCGCAGTAGGCCCGCCAGCTGTTTCTTTGTGATTGCCGTATGGCTTTCTTGTACTCCCTCTGGGCAGACCTATAGTTTTCCTAGTCGAGTGGTACTTAAAAATACCCCTTTCTTCGAAACTGAAAATGAACCATTTGAACATCTGGAACTGTTTTTGTGAAGGATAGCATTTCACATCCTTGTTTTCCTTTTTATGTAATGAAAAATGTTATTACTCCCACCCCCACCCTCAGACACGTGCCTGCCTAACTTTATACTATACATTGCTTTTCAGTTGAAAATTTCCATCATACTCAAATTTGCCACAACGGCAGACTTCAAAATTGATGTACAAAAGAACATACTGAGCGTTCTAACAAAGCGGTATGATGTGGCTACTAGAACATTAGATTTGATCAAAATTCACGAGGACTCTGGTTTGTATTATTTTTCTACCGATTGAGGTTTTGTTTTGAGCAAAGACCTATTTTTTCAGAATTAACGGAATTTTGCCCAATGTCCCAACCAAAAATTATGTTTTTTCTGCTACACCTGGCGAAAACACTTGTTCCTTCACCAGAAAGATATTTAATGAATGACAACAGAATAAAAATTCTGAACCCTCTAGAAGCCCTAAGTGGGAATATAGTAAATGTAACATGTTTGGACCTTAGGAATAATTTGGTGAGTATCATTTTTTGTATTTGGGATTTGTTATACAAAAAAACTGTAATTTGTTATAAAAAAAAACAGGGATTTGTTATAAAGAAAAACTGTACCCAATTTTCACTCAGTTGATTCCATCTTTGAAATGATTTCAGCTTGACGATTTGAGCAGGCTACAACCACTTAAACTTTTCAAACTGAAAGAGGTATACTTGGACGGAAATCCTCTATGTGAAAAATATGGATTCGAAGAATATGTTACAATCATAAAGAAGTGGTGTAGTAACTTGGAAAAATTGGTATGATCTTTGTTTAAACCTTTTGTAGTTTTACTCACAATGATATGCTGTTTTTTGACAAATGAATACTTTAGTAGAGTATTTTCAATAAATTAATTATCTGAGCTAATGCATCTGAGTTCTACTCATATAATAAGTTTAGTGGTAGTATTTTTAATTTGCCATTAGTTGATTAAAATATTGTTCAACAAATAATAAATATCAAAGCAAATGCTGCTGGAAATGACAATATCACAGTTCACATGGTAAAGTTATTTTGCCTACTATTCTTGATCATATCGCTCATGTGATGAATTGTTGTTTGGAATGCCGTTATTTTCCCAAAAAGTGGCAGGAGTCAATCATAACTCCAATTCGAAAAATGTCATCGCCCAATAGATTTGGGGCCTATGAGCATACTCCCTATGATTTCCAAAATATTCCAGAGGGAAGTATATTCAAATACAGTTTATATGAATAATAAAATATTTCCTGTACAACAATCAGGGTTCAAAAAAGCTCATAGTACCACTACCGTACTCTTGAAACTAACCGATAATTATAATTATGCCTTTTTACCATTAGGTGTATGGTTTGATATTGTTGTCTCATACAACTACTCCATTTTTCCTGTCTTGTGAGTTCTTTGATTCCACCCCATTTACAATTAATATATCAAAATCGAGATCAAAATATATTGTTTCTAATATTTACGTCAAAAATGTCATTTTTGATGACTTTTAAATGTCAAAAATAGGCTATTGGCTATAGGTTGTTCAAATACAGGTAATACACAAAACCCATCATTCTCATTTCAATCGTTTTTTATTAAACATATTACAATCATATTCCATCCATACTAATTTTTTACAAGATTTATATTAATAGTACAATTGCTTTTATTCTGTATGTTAATTCCAACAGACTGCTCCACATAGCCTTCTGCAACGCTCGACGATCCCCATTTACCATGATTTTAAGCCTCAAAATATTAGCCCCTGAGCCAACTAAAAGCGACACAGAGGACCTTCTAAAACTATGACCAGTATATTTTGCAGTATTAGGTAATCCAAGAAATTATGCAATTAAACTCGGAGTTTTTGCAAAAGTATTTATTCCGACTTCTTGAACTGTACATTTTCCAGTCCTATACTGAAGAAAAACTCTAGGGTTTTCTGCTATCTTAGGAGGCAGTGAAATGTACTTAGGGAACATTTCAACTGGATTAAATTTGTGTTCATTGTCATTTGGAACTACAAATGTTCTGTGTATTTTCGTTTTTGAATCAGGAATTTTAACAATTATATATGAATCCTTGTCCTCAATATCATGTATTGTCATTTTAGAAAGTTAGTCCCGGCGACAGGCGCCTGACAATCCCATAATCATAACTACTTACATCAATAAAAATGTTTCATCTGCAGCATCAAGCAAATATTTAGTTACCTTTTCTCTCGTGAAAACGTTTGGCTTTTTCGGCTTATAGCATATTCTTTTTTGTATATATTCTTTTTCGTATAGTAGTCTGGACTTAACTGGAAGAAGTTCTAAGCTAACTGCTTCCGCTGACTCCATCACATCGGCAGGAATATCAGATGTATCACTAAAATCACTTTCTTCATCCATAATTAAAGCGATATTTTATAAATTTACAAAAATTATCTGATTGCGGTGTTGTAATGGCGACTTCAATAATTGAAATTGTCACTATGCACCCTGACACCTAATATTTGTTCTAATTTTTCTTGGTAGGTATGTATTGCGATTGACTGAAATAATTTTGCTTAATGTCACTGTAACGGCCAAAACAATAAAAATTAGATGTTTGCTTTCAAAACTTTAATAATCATGTATACGACGCGAATAAAAAGACTCTTTTTCATTCAAACTTCTCACGCGTGCAAAAGGGAGTCTCTTTATATTCTTGTTGTATAAATAATATTATTGTCCAAAGATTTAGATTCTTGTTGACAAAGCATAGTATTAGGTCCTTATTGGTAAAAATATTAATATTCTAGAATATGTGAGACACCATGTACAGTCAGCCGTAAAAATAATGATAAAATCAATAAACAATACACTCGCATACAATGATTAAAAAAAAAATTGGATGGGTGAATGACAGCTTGAAAGATAACCCACATGCAGTTCAAGAAGGTCGGTATCAATATGAATTTTCACTCAACTTATGGGTCGGAATTATTGGCGAAAATATTATTGGACCGTATTTTCTACCCTGAAGGCTAACTGGTGCAACCTATGCAAATTTTATCCAGGAGCAGCTTCCCGTTTTACTTCAAAATGTTCCACTAGCTATTCGACCACGATTGCGGTTTATGTACGATGGGACGCCTGTCCATTTCAGCATAACTGCTCGTCAGTACTTGGACGAGGTGTATGCAAATCGTTGGATAGGCAGAACAGGACCTCAACCTTGGCCTCTCAGATCTCCAGACTTAAACCCCTAGGACTTTCGCATCTGAGGTCACCTGAAGTCCTTGGTTTATACGACCCCCATGGAATGTGTGAATGGTGAATGATTTAAGGTATCGCATCATTGCACCAGGAATATTTCAACGTTTGTGCCAGTCTATGAGACGAAGACTTGATTCCTGCTAATGGTTGCAGGTGGTCATTTCGAGCAGTTTTTATAACTCCCTTCCGTTTGATCTTGTTGCCTTTTTCTTTGTTGTAATACACATTATTTTGTTTTGTTTGTATTTTTAATTTGATATTCTATGAAAACAAAACATGGTACTGGTACATGCCTACATTAAAAGTTAAAACAAGCAGAATAATTGAGGTTACAAGTTGTGCAAACAAAACGTGACAGCCACCTACTAGATTTTTTCAATTCCATTTACAGAAGATCCGTTCATACACAATGTTGTATTCTATTCTTTTATTGGGAAACTATTGCTTTTACGGACACAACACAGGAGTTGAAAATGTTTTGCAATGAATCGTTATTTTCAACACATATTTATAAATTGAGAAATTATGTTTCGTTAAAAAGTTCTAGTGAAAAATGGAATAGGGGTTACATATTCCACCCCTTTAAAAGATCAAAACAAAATTAAAACAATATTCATAGGTAGCCTTTTAATTGGTAAAACATGCCCACAAAATGCCATTTCTTCAACTCTTCAGGAATTTCAAGATTTTTTTTTCTCATTTTTGGAAGCGTGTAACTTTTCAAGGAAAGGCCTAAGAGCTTTTGTTTACATGAAAGACCCCCTTTAATTTTCGACAAGGAATCACCCTCTAAAAACTTTTGCACTCATTTGGTAACACCCTGTATATACGTTTTTAATGATCTCAATTTTTTTATAGAAAAAAAAATGGTACGCCACTGAGATATTTCAAATTAAAATCATTTTTGAATTCCTCATTCAGTTTTTGACAAAAAATCTCCCTTGCCTTTTTTTCGTATGGGGCGCTGTTTTTATACAAAAAAATAAAACATCTTAACGTGTATTTGTCATTACTTTAATACATTATCTAGTAGCGATGCTAGTAGGCTACTGTCAACATTCTGTTAAATACGAATATTTCAACAAAATGTCAAATGAGCGTTTCTTCATTTTTAAGCTTTTAGTTTGGTATAACATTAATGATAATAAGTAATTAATTTTTCTTTTATCCAAAAGAACAGAAATCTATACAAATGCGGAATTGTCAGACGTGCTTTTTTTATATGGTCGAAGTAATGGAAATGGTTGGCAAGCTCGACGATTGTATGCTGAGTTGTATCCAGGACGTAGGGTACCCCATCACACAATATTTGCTCGTCTTCACCAATGTTTGCGTGAAAATGGTACATTTAAGAAACAAACAGCTAACTGCGGGCGCCCTCGAGAAGTACGAACTGTGCAACTAGAAGAAACAGTTAATTGCGGAGTCACCTGAAACAAGTACTCGAAAAATTGCCAACATACTGAATGTAAGCAACTACACTGTATTTAAAATTCTTAAAGAACAGCAATTGTATCTGTTTCATATTCAGCGTGTGCAAGCTCTACTACCTAGATACTTTTTTCCGCGACTAGTTTTTTGCCATTGGATTCTTCATCAAATCGCTCAAATTCCTAATTTTTAAATGGCGTTTTGTTTACTGATGAGGCTAATTTTGGACGACAGTGTATACGAAATTTCCATAACAATCACCTCTGGGCTGAGGAAAATCGACATGGAATCTTTGAAGCTCATTTTCAGCATCAGTTTTCAGTAAATGAATGGCTTGGGGTACCTAGAGTTACCCGTTCTTCTTAAAGAAATTCCTGGTGGTGCACCAGTCCATTTTAGCATTATTGTATGTAATCACTTAGATACAGTATATCCAAATCGTTGGATAGGTAGGGGAGGTACGGAACATTGGCCTGCTCGATCTCCGGATTTAAATCATTTAGATTTTTGCATTTGGGTTTTTTTTAAGTCATTAGTTTATTCCACTCCTGTCGAAAATGTTGAAGGCCTGAGGAATTGAATTATAGCTGGTTGTGAGACAATAAGAAATACACCAGGAATATTTGCGCGAATACAACAATCAATGAGGCGAAGAGTTGAATCTTGTATCACGTCTGAGGGAGGTCATTTTGAACATTTATTGTAGCTTTGCGCCTATTTATTTAGCAGTGTTATTTTCTGTTATTGTTCTGGTTTAACGTTATTGTATTAGATAGTTCTTGATAATGAATTGAAGAAATGAAAAATATGCGTTAAGATGTTTAATTTTTTTTGCATAAAAACCCCCATACGAAAAAAGGACAAAATAGATTTTTTTTCACAAATTTAACGAGGAATTCAAAAATGATTAATTTGAGATATCTCAGTGGCGTACCATTTTTTTCTTTAAAAAAATTGAGATCATTACGCGCCAATGATGAACATCAAATTCTTAATTGCATGTCAAAAAATTCGCAATAACTACCTCTTGAAACTCACCAAATTTCATTTGCATATCTCGGCCGGTTTCAGAGCAATAAATAAATAGTTAGTTTTTAAGAAAAACTTCAACACCCCGTATCTCGGAAAACGAAGCGTTTGCGGTCAAAAGTTATATAGCAAACTGTCATTATTTT
This sequence comes from Gonioctena quinquepunctata, assembly GCA_018342105.1. Taxonomy (NCBI): domain Eukaryota; kingdom Metazoa; phylum Arthropoda; class Insecta; order Coleoptera; family Chrysomelidae; genus Gonioctena; species Gonioctena quinquepunctata. The sequence goes on along the minus strand of JAFIRS010003657.1, from coordinate 29,855 downwards.
TTCATGCAGAATCACCCCCTGAAGTTTGTCGCACTTATTCACTAACACCCTGTATATACCTACTTTTTTGGTATTTTGTATTTTTGATTCCAATTACTTTCAAATACCACCAAGATGTGTTGTTTGAATCATTTTAATGCATTCACAACCCTTCAGTTCCAAAAACTTTTCATAGTATGGATGCTGTCAGGCATTTAAATTACTTTCCTTGGACAAATTAATCAAGAATGAATTGAAGTATGAACATTTGCCAGGTATTATAAGAAAGATAATATATGTTTATTGTCTACTTGCTGACTGTGACTTGTTTAAAAACTATCTCGATATTCCAAGTCAAAACCAGTAGTTACATTAACTCCACACCATCGGAATGATAAGTTTCAATTAAATACATTAGCTAGCACCATTTTGTATTCTGTCATGCTATTTTTTCAACGAAGAGAGTGAACTATTATCATTATTGATATACAGTGCGCGTCAAAATTATGGAACAAATTCGATATTTCACAAGCCATGTACTTTTGACAAAAATCCTGAAATAGGTCGATTTTTATTTTAAAATGCCAATTTTTTTATGTATATTCTAAAGAGGTTATGTCACTGGTTTTGACATGGTGACGTAATCGGTAATTTTTTTAAATTGGAATAGATGTCTTGTGATACCTCATCTGAAAGGCCTTTCAATACGGCATTCAATGATAATCATTAATTAGTTTTTTTTTGTACAGGGTGAACAAGAATTAATATTTTATTTCAATAAGAGAATAACTTTATATCCAACAAAATAGAACAGTTAAATAAGATGTTGGAAATGCCATCCACCAGTCTCTTGATAATAAGCAAATCTACGGACACATTGCGAATGACTTCCGGAGTAATTCTGTTAATTTCGATCCTAATTCGATTTTTCAACTCTTGTAGATTTTGCGGTCTATCTACATAGACCTTCGATTTCAAATAACCCCACAAGAAAAAATCCAGGGGCGTAAGATCTGGAGATCTTGGGGGCCACTCTATCGATCCACGTCTACCAATCCACCTCCTAGGAAAACAGTTATTCAAAAACTCGCGAACATCACGTGCATAGTGCGGGGGTGCACCATCTTGTTGCAACCAAATACTTTCATTTGGTGAGTTAGGATTGTTGGCGTTTGGAAAAATATCGGCAAGGCTAGGTATGAGTTTATTTCTTAAAAATTCCAAGTAACGCTCCCCTGTGAGATTTCCTTCGAATAAATACGGGCCAATAATCCTGTCGTTTATTATCCCTGCCCAAACATTGACTTTCTGAGGGTATTGAGTATGCCCGTCCATCATCCAGTGAGGATTATCCCTACTCCAATATCTGCAATTCTGACGATTTACTGAACCACTTAGGCAAAACGTAGCCTCATCGGAAAACAGACTTTGTTTTATAAAACGTGGATTGCGGTTACACAAATCCTGCATTATTTCACAGAACTCCACAAGGCGATCGGGATCATCATCATTGAGTTGTTGATGTAGCTGTACTTTGTATAGATGGTACTTTTCTGCTTTTAGAATACGTAATACAGAACTTTGGGATATGTCAAGGTCTGCTACAATTTGTCGTGAAGTATTGTGAGGATTATTCTCTACACCCAATAGAACATCAAGTTTCACGTTTTCTTCTATTTTAGGACGTCCAGCATTCGGAATATGTTTGATATGACCAGTTTCTCTAAATTTTTTCTCAATCTTACTGACTGTTGAACGACTGATAGGTCTATTTGGATAGCATCGCATTGAACAAGTCGCATACCTCTTGCTGAGTTCTGGTTCTATCTCCGCATCCAATAAAAATTAAAATTTCTATGCGTTGGGTTTCACTTAAAGTAGCCATAGTTTACTTTTAGAACCTTTTCACTTAGAATTTGTGAAGAATATTTGTTGATATTTCAACTTACATTTATTTGACACTAACTTGCCTATTATGGCATTAATTTGTGATTGTCTTTTGTTTCCATTTTAGACTAGGAAATAGATAACTATTAATATTTGGAAAGGATCCATTGGTGTAGTAGAGCACTGACTCACTAGTCTGCCAGGGCAGTCTAAGGGATTAGAGCCTTGGCTCAAAAAAGTAAAATTTTGCATTTTTTAACACGCTTTTATTATCTTTATTTGTAACTAAATAACTCACAATGTAATAAAATCTTGGAAGTAAATATTCACCCACTTCCAATCTTCCGAATAATCTGAAATTTGTCACACATATCAAGGGCCGATGACAATACAAGAATTTCATAATCATAATGTAATAATAATAAAAATATATTTTTCCAAACGCCAACAATCCTAATGAGAGTATTTGGTTGCAACAAGATGGTGCACCCCCGCATTATGCACGTTATGTTCGCGAGTTTTTGAATAACTGTTTTCCTAGGAGGTGGATTGGTAGACGCGGACCGATAGAGTGGCCCCTAAGATCTCCTGATCTTACCCCTGGATTTTTTCTTGTGTGGTTATTTGAAATCGAAGGTCTATGTAGATAGGCCGCAAAATCTACAAGAGTTAAAAATCGAATTACGATCGAAATTAACAGAATTACTCCGGAAGTTATTCGCAATGTGCAAGAGTAATGTGTCCGTAGATTTGCTTATTGTCAAGAGACGGGTGGATGGCATTTCGAACATCTTATTTAACTGTTTTATTTTGTTGGATATAAAGTGATTCTCTTATTTAAATAAAATATTAATTTTTGTTCACCTTGTACAAAAAAAAATCCAATTAATTATTATCATTGAATGCAGTACTGAAAGGCCTTTCAGGTGAGGTATCACAAGACATCTATTCCAATTTAAAAAAATTACCGATTACGTCACCATGTCAAAACCAGTGACATAACCTCTTTAGAATATACATAAAAAAATCGGCATTTTGAAATAAAAATCGACCTATTTTAGGATTTTTGTCAAAAGTATATGGCTTGCGAAATATCGAATTTGTCCCATAATTTTGACGCGCACTGTATAATACTCAAGAAATTATTAATTTTCAGGATGGAATATCTGTGAAGACCGATGTTTTTCCTAATCCACAAAAAAATTTCATTTGTGACTTGGATGGATTAGATTTTGTCAATCAGTTTTTGGAACGTTATTTCCTGGTATACGATTCACACAATCGAAAGTTGATCCAGGAGCTCTATCACAAGAACGCTATGTTCTCCCTTAATTCACGATACATGAATGGACAACTTTCTTCTGCAACAACAAGGTAATTATTTCTTCTCGGGAAAATGGGGTATTTTTCAGAGGGTTCTTTTGTAAATATAAGCCGAAAATATACATTTTCTATTTTCTGAACTGCAGTAATTCCAAATTTTGCAGATGACATAGGAACTAACGGTATTTACATTGTATTTTGGATTGTAATTGAGTGTTAGTGGCTTTGTTTCTTGATCTCAAAAGAGAATTTGTGACCATTGATAGATATTACTAGCTGAATTGAATAGATATGGAACTGAAGGCAAAGTTTACAACTAGCTATCTAATTATTTGGCTAATAGAAAACAACGTGAAAGATGTGTACCGATATAAAATTGAAAATGATGTTGGAGTTCCCCAGGGCAGTGCGCTGAGTCCTCATCAATTCATGATTTATCTGAATGTTTGTTGATTGTGAATTTGCTAACTTGTTTGTGGATACATTATTGGTATGCAGTGATGGGGACTGAATACTATATTATCAGGTACTTGAAAATAAAGAAACTCATGCTGAATGTATTGAAAACAAAAGCAATTATACAAATACAGACATATTGACTTTAAAAATATTAAAAACTAATTGAAATAGTTACTACAACTAAATATATGGAATACCAGCTGGATTATTGTTTCATGAACATTTGATTACATTCATATTTTTTTTTATAATTGCCAATAATCTACAACCGAGGCAATGATCACAGTTTATAAGTCAATTGTTCTACCACACTTTGACAACTGTTCCTCTATCCTATATGTTTCCAATCTGAATGAATTGTCTAATCTTCAAAAACTTGGTTGTATTTCCCAAAGACTGTTTTATTTCAGCATGATATTTGTGTACTCTTTGTTTTCCAAGAAGTTACATAGGTACAAACTATACCACAGTGGCAAACAAATTATTATTATTGTTAATCAAAAGTAGTCCATCTTTGAACTTAGAAACAAAAATACGTTTATTGTCTAATCAGGATAAATCCCAATTAGAAGACAGTATAGAAGTTTCAGTTGAGAGGTACAAGTACAAATGGGTACAGATTATACAATGGTGATGGTACATGGATGGTAGGTGGATACCAAATGCAGGTATGATAAGGTTGATTTGTTTTGATGAACATGTAATGCATAGGATGTGAACATGGACTTCATTTTACTATAGAGATTTGTTTGACTTGTTCTTGAAGAACCAATGTAATGTAGAGAGCAAATTCAATTTTCAGGAGATATTTTTGAATCATTAAAATGTTTGTGTATACAAGGATTTCTGTCAATTAGTCATTTAGAACAGGTGAATTCATTAAGATATTTAAATGGTGAAACCTTTTTCCTGTTTTTTGTTTCGGCAAACGTCTAGCCGATTGAGAATACTTTCTATATGTAGAAAAATTCCATAACATTAGCTTCTGAAGTATTGATAGGATCTCATTTTAACAATATGCCCTGAAACTATTAATGTCGAGGGACACGTACCGATTCTAATTTTGGGCACAAAACGACTGTAAAATGGTTTTGGAGAAGATATAGTAGACGGTGCATCCTTAGTTTCCGTGAGAGTAAGTCGTTGGAGTAGTACTTGTTGAATATTATCTCTCGACTTGTTAGTAATCTCAACCGAATTTCAACTGAATAATATTTATAATAATTGTGAAACATTTTGAAGTATTTATTACTTTGAATATTGTTTAGTCGCGTTATTTCAGAACTTCAACTCACAGAGTATTCTCATTCAGAATAAGAGCTCAATAAAGATTCATCAAAGATGTACAATGGCTCAAGAAACTTAGATGCCAGTGCCAGAGTGGCGAAAATTCAAACCATACGTACATTGTTTGTCTGTTTTCTCAGAGGTTATACCCTTGTGTTTAGAGTTTTTTTTTTAATATTTCCATTTGGTATTATTTTCCAGTTTTTTTGTGTAGGGTTATTCATTTCAAGACTCTAGTAAAGTGGTGTATTTAAATCTTAAGACAATATTATTTGCGAAAACTCACTTCACTTTGAAGGAGACAAAGTTCGAATTGAAAATAAAACTAACAAAAACTTTTTTTTTTATTTCATCTAAAACAAACAAGATGGTCTGAAAATGGGTCCTTATCACCTAGATATACATAATAGTCACTCTTTTTCCATACTGTATGAATAATTTTTGGTATGTTGGATAATATATCTTTTTTCTCTTCTTAACTCTCATTTGTTTCTTCTCAACTCTCTTTAAAGGTTCTCTTTTTCACTTTTTTCTTGGCCACACACGATACAGGAACATTTTGGGAAGGAACTGTATTCCTCTTCAAAATCCCAAGAGCTCTTCGTCTATCTTAGATTATTCTGCACCAGAACATTACGTTCATTTTTTCACGGAAAAGGATGAAAACTTATTCCAGTACAATGGTATCGTTTTGCCAAGAGTCACATTGAGGTACACAGCAATAATGATTTGAACTTGAATCACTCATTTTTTCACTCGAGGACGTACAATAGTCAACAGAACATTCACCAGGTAAACAAGAATTTAATTAAATGTCACAATCACAAGAGATTCGACAAGTTTTAGGTATACAATATACAATGGCTAAAATCATATAAACATTAATGTTTCAAAAAGTAAGCAATGTACTTATGTATAATTTAAAAAATCGACACCAGAGGGAGTATCCATCATTTTGAATTCCCAATATTGTGTGATGAAGACATATCTCGAAACCCTTTGCATAGTTGGAGAGAGGTGTGATAGGTCGGTAGTTAGCAACATTATTGATTGCCGCAGATTTAAAAATTAGTCATATTTTGGCAATTTTCCGTCTGTCTGGAAAACATACAGTTTTCAATGCTAGATTAAAAATGGACTGGAGTGATTTGGCTAGGATTGCAGCGCAGTCTCTAACCAGAAAGCTTGGGATTGAGTTACATCCAGATGTGTGTTTGGCTTTAAGATTCTTTAAACCGTTTAGTACTTCTATTTCAGAGAAGTATTTAACAGAGATGGTTGGATAGTTTGTTGCTGAATTTTTGGATAGGGGACACTTAAAAAAACTCCTAAAATGCATTCACCATACTGGATGGATCGCTTAGTTCAATATCGTTGAAATATACGAATATACGAATTATATAATATAATGATATTACGAATTATTCGAAAAAGAACTAAGGAAATGTATTTTAAATATGATAGTTTAACTTTTTATACTTGTTAATGAGACAATTAATGTTGTTGGTACTGAGAGACAATTTGGGGTGGATATTCTATGGACTTTTCAGAACATAAATTTTAAGAAGTACTCGGAAGATCATTTGATTCGAATTAAGATACTTTATTTTGAAGTAAGCATTGAAAGTGAGCCTTATTTTGACATTATGCTTTCTGTATAAAATCTACCATATTTTATTAGTTGAAACATTGGTATATACCTATTTTTAAATACTTACACAAAATACATGTTTTCTATTTCAGATTGCACAAATACAATAACATTTCCCGTAACCTTCATAAACTGGCTGATTTTTCTCGGCAAAGTACATTTTTATTCCAAGGAAGCTTTAAAATAACAAATGTTCTGTGTGGTTTGCCTTCTACAGAACATGACCCGTTCTCCTTCATGGTTGATCTCATATACTTCACGGTAAGTTGATGCCTCATGGTTCAGTATATACTTTACACAATAAATTACATTTGAAGATTTTTATTTTGATCTCACAATAGTGCTTATTTGTTGATGTCACTAGCCCAGACTGATATTAAACTAAATTATCCCTTTGAAATACCATTTTCCGGTATTATAATAAAATTATTGTAAATCTCACGACTTATGGTTTGAAACTTATTTTTATATTTGTAAGTGTTTAGTTTTTTTTTTTTTTTTTTGGGTGGTATGGAAATTTTTATGGTGTTTATCGCAAAACAACAGTGTTGGACTCCTACCGACTAAAACCACCCCATGCCCTCCCTTATATCCGGAACTGTCCGAGGGGACATTACGTCGGCTATAAGTGGCATTTCACAAATTGTTCCTTTTGTGCTTGTGCTTGTGCTTGAAAAGTTCTCTCTTCGATGTCTTTTTGTTTCATTACTTTCTCTAAGTAGTTTGTACCTTTGTTCCACTGATTGTGATTTCTGATCATTTTACCTATCATACTATCTGGATTTAGCTCTCCGAATTCTATTTCTAGGACCATTCTTTCTCTGGTCCACCTGGGACATGTAAAGATTGTATGCTCTGGATCATCATTTATTCCCTGGCAGTATGGGCATTTGCTGTCTTGTGACTTCCCTATCCTCAGTATATACGATTTAAAGGTACTGTAATGCCCCATAATTACAGAAAAACGTTCATTCCTAAAAAGCAACACGATATTCCCTAATATGAATGTTATAGCCAGAGAGTTCAATAGGATTAGATTCAAGCGGAACTGAAAACTGATATGGTATATGCTCGTTAAAAATATTTCATCATTTGAAGATAAGGGAAGGCCATTAAGAATTACTATAAAGAAATTACCCTTTAACACATAAGTCATAAATAACTCATCACCATAATCTATTGAAATTAACGATGTAAACAAAATCATAACTTCCAAGATTGTTGAAAGCTCCCCATAATTACATCAAGCCCCGAAATATCATAAAACTTTGTTTATGGAATTATAACAACAGAAAAACGCTATAAATTTATAGATGATGACAGCCCATTAAAGATAACTCATTAACAATATAGATAAACTTCATTGTGTTTATTCATGCGTGTAGGACCAAAACAATGCCATTACTTACTAAGAAAATGATTCATTTTGACAAGTAAACTATTAAATGAAAACAACACAACCCTTTATCCCACTTCGCGGCCCCCACCTACCAAAAACACGACTTTGGATTTCATATAAAACGCGGCCCGCGGAAAGGATATAATTAGTATTAGAACAGTAGTCCATGCAGTAACTAGCTAAATCAGTCGAAAATAAAATAGAGACTCGGGGTTTAAAAGTGAAACAGTCATCATGTAATCTCAAAAGTGAGGTTGAGAAGTCCTTCGATCACACTATCGGGAAATAATGATGAAAAGTGTACAAGTATAATCGTCAAGTAGTGAACTTCAGAAACCTTTAAGAACCTTTTCCAAAAATTACCTATTTTTATCAACGCTTCCAGAACCGGGATAAGTCAACAAAAAACCTCAATCCGAGAGTTCATGACCGCATAGAAACCCGTATCCATACACGCTACACTAATATACCGTGCGAGTAAAATAAAATAAACAATTGCCCCGAGATTAATCAAACTAATATTAAAATTAAAACTAATTATCGTTTAAAAACCTACTCAAGTGAATAAGTTTGAAACCTGGTAAGTCATATGTATTTTTCTGTATTTATGTGTGGCAAATTGAAGTTTTTATAATACGAAGGTGTCTGTAACTGTATCTCTATAATTTTCATGTTAACAAAGATTTCAAAAGATAATTATTTCCAGCCGTTTAATTAATGTCTGGTATTACAGGTGTGGTGTTTAATTCATAACACCCCGTAGTCCGGGCATATCAGAACCATGTCCACTGAGAGCCTGGATTATGAAGTAGTTTGATATTTTAAAATAGCATTGTACCCAGTTTTCGATATTTGGAATCAAGCGCTTTGTCCATTGTGTCTTACTTGTGTTGATGTTCCATCTTTCCTGCCACTCTTCTATTGTTCTCTGCCTCTCCTCTTTTTTTGCATTTTCATCAACGTTGGGTCTAGCATCTAATCTGTTCCCTCACCAGGAGGAAAGAGATTAGAGTCTAGGTAATGTTAATCGAGAAAATTATTTGAATAAATTATTACATCTACAGAGTTTAGATTCACAGCAATTCTTGGGATTATCTGCTTTTGTGGAAATAATACATCAGGTAATCTTGTGGAACTTGCCCGAAAACAAACTCTAGAACAAAAACGAGATTCAGTATAAGGCACTAGTTGTTTTACAATCAATTGAGATTGAAAATTTTTTTTTTAATGAAGATAGCTTTGACACGAGAGATTCACAATGTTTCTTCCAAGTCAGGTATTGATGTACTTAAAACTTTACTGATTCAGTACTATTGACATCATCATTATTGACAATAATGTTGGGAGTTTTTCACATACTTCTATCTATGGGTTCTGAACCCATAATATCGATTTTGTCAGCATTGAAATATAAAGAAATAAAATTAAACTATCCGAACAAATTACTCGAAGCTATAATTACCCTCATTTACAGTACACTGTAAGACTTTTACACGATATGAACAATGATGTATCATCAGCATCTATAACAAAATGACCTTTTTTCGAGCTTAAAAGAGACATACAAGAGAAATAACACAGGCCCCGATTTTTAGCCTTGTGGAATACTCATGGTTTCTTCTGATGTAGATTCTTTTACCTAGTTGTTGTCAGTAGTAATATCCCTAGGACATTGATAATAGACGAGATAATTTTATGACAATCGAAAGCTCGTTGAGAAATTTGTCATAAAATTATGAGGCATTTGTCAATGTCCGAGGAATATTTGGCGGAAAATTTTTTGACAAAAAAATTTATAACTCAACACAATGAAACATTTATTTATTAAAAGTACAGTTAGTGAAAGTACAATTATTAAAATTTAACTTAACATTAGATTCGTTGCTGTTCTCTACTAAAGAAGGTCTATTACCACGCATAATATTTATGATCTTGTTGTGGTGTTCTTGATCGAGATTTAAGAATGGTTTTATAGAATTTTGATTGCTATGACCAGTAATTTTCAGCAATTGTTGTTCTTCTACACCACTTTTTGCCAATTCGCTAACAGCAGTTGATCTATTCGAGTGATTTGTTATCTTTTTGTCCTTTACATTCAAGCCAATTGCCTCAGCAGTAGATTTAGTCCATCCATTTATTGTATTTCTTCCAACAGGTACATTATCGTACCATTTGCATAACAGCATGGGGAGGAGTCTTCAACAATGTCATGCACAGACTCCAAACAACACAAAATACAATTCTAAAAATTATATTAAAAAAAGGTAGATTATACTCCACTGAACAGCTATACCAATAATCACAAATCCTGAATGTCAGGAAAATTTACATTTTGCAGAGCCAAATCTGGATATTTAACAAAAAAAAAATAATTCTTAGTCAATCCAGAAACACAAGACATACCACTGATCATACTGTGTACACCCTAAGATTTAATAAAACTCATATGCAAAGAAGCATATTTTACTTTGGCCCTAAAATATTCAATAGCTTACCGACCAAATTAAAAGAGTGCAATAATTTGAGAATCTTCAAGTAACTCATGAAGTTACACATCCGACAAAATTCGCTGGAAACTAGATTTTTCCTACAAAGATAATCTCGACTAAACCAGAAAACAACCAAAAATTATACTTGTATATATTTGTAGACCTTCTCCATCCAGTCTTTTTCTTTCAGTCTTTTTTTTTTCCAAAACCATCCGTGTATATTCTCTATTTGCTACACTCTCATTTGTAAAGAGTGATCTTTTGATACTAATACTTAATCCTTGGGCTAGTTGGTGCAACCGCAACACAAGCCTTTCAGGCTTAGGCGGGTCCGCCTAACTGGCTCAACCTAAATTGACTTTAACTATTAACTGAAATATGTATTATAAAGATCTTTACTATGTAAATATGATTGATGAATGAATGAATAAATTGAATTGAATTTGTCAGTTTTATTTTTTCAGTGTCGATTTGGTTTTAAGAACAGTTGTGGTGAGGTTATATTGTCGCCTCGTTTTGATATCAGTTTATGAAAAAGACGTACCTACAGGGCAGCTTTGTCTTTCACTATTGGAAACCAACCATTTACTACTTGTACAGCTTTTAGAACCACCTTGGCACGTTTTACTGAACACCGGATTGTATTCAATGCGAATTGTTGGAGAGTCATCGCTATTTTTCTCGTTTTGAAAAAAATCCACCAGACAAGCAACTGCCTCTCCTCCTCGCCACGCTAATTCTACAGCAGCAATATGGTAAAATTTACGCATAAGACGTTCAGGAGTATTTTCATCCCATAGCAATATTATTTTGTTAACGTCAGACAAATTTAACGAAACTGAACTGGACTTACGTTTACATGGATATGCTTGTAGTTTCTTCCTGATTGCATCGCGGGCATCTCGGGCTGGTTTAAATACTATATTGTTAAACGGGTCAATCATAATATTATAGTCATCATAGTACTTTTCTTGCAAAAGTTTGCACGAAACGTTCCACATTGTCTTTACCGTTGCTTCATTAAATTCGGTCCCGTCTTTCTTTCTCATATTGACCGCCCAATCTTTCAGTATCAACGCCAATTCTTCTAAGCTTCTATTTTCATTTAATTCATATTCTCGTTCGCAGCAAAATTCCATAAATATTCCCCAAATATATTTGTGACTGTAGGTTGTATTTCTGGGAATTTTTTCTTTGATTAGCGCATTTATACTTTGAACATTTGCATTGCCAAAACGTGAAATTTTTAAATTTATTTGGAGTGAAGTTGTCAAACTCAATCGTGTTGTCATAGTGATTGATAATTGCACTGAATGCAATTATCAGTGTAATGTTGACATGATTGGGTGAAATTGTTTCATATGACACAAAATGACAAAATTTGAATGGTTGTTAGAACTGTCATAAATTTTCAATAAAATTGCAGGTTTTCTATTGCTGAGAAAAGAGTCAATCCAATTCATAGGGTTACTACCTCTTATTCTATATTCAAGTAATTAATTTTTGTGACTATTACTAAAGAAAAACATAAGAGTCATCAAAAGTAACTGATAATAGTTGCTTACTCAAATAGGGATCTACGAGGGTAGACTGAAAAGTTTCGGATCTGAACATGAAGATGGCAGCACTCATCAACAAAAGCTAGGGAATGTGTTTGCGCATCTTTTGAAAGCTAATCTCCAAAATTGTAGCCATTTTGGACGCGAAGTTGTTTTACAATCGTTTGAGTGAGTCAATGTGAATGTTTTTTGAAAATAGAAGAAATCAAGTATTGAGTTTCATTAAATATTTGTTTTTGAAAGGCAATACGCCCTTCGTAAATCAAAGACTAGTTGGACGTTGTGTACTGGCTCTCCACCATCATTAACCACCATGAAATTTTGGGCAGCTGAATTTAAACGGGGCCATACCAACTTGGCAGACGATGAATGTTCGGGACGTCCAAAAACTGCAACCACTGACAATAACATCACTTAAGTTCACCAAATCGTGCTAGACGACCGTCAAATTATAGTGAGAGAGATAGCAGAGGCTATGAATATGTTCAAAGAATGTGTTTGTCACATATTGCATGAATAATTAGGCATGAGAAAGCTGTCCGAAAAACGTGTTCGAATGAACATTTCCAACGCTCTGTTGCAATTCAGGCGCAAGTTGCCATGTACATTGAGAAATAAGAGAGAGAGAGAGAGAGAGAGAATATACTTTATTGTCATAAGAGTAATCTTGTGGACAAAGTTTCACTTAATCTATAACGCAGTTTATATGTAAAAATAAAATGCATTTAAAACAATCAATTTTCACTTAATACATGAAGTCAGTTTGTATATATAAAAACACAATACTGGTAAAAAATAAACAAGTTTGTCTTAACCCATAACATAAATTCATATAAATATAAAAATAAATAAGTCACAATGAAATATACCCCAAATAAAATTTAAAATCACAGTATTGATTGGTTTTTTAAAAATTATCATTATAAAATTCTTGTATATTATAGTATGGTCTAACACTTAAAAAACATTTCACAGCCTTCCTGAAGCATTGTAAAGATTTTATTTCTGTTACATTCTTTGGCAAATGGTTGAACATTTTACAACCATTATAGATAATGGAATCCTTTATGACTGATGTCATTGGTATTGGCAACTTAATGTTGTTGGATTGCCTTGTCACATAATGGGTTGGTGAGGATTGAAATTTGTTCAAATATTTTTTAATTAAACACACTGTTTCCATTATAAAAATAGAAATCACTGTTAGAATTCCATGAGTAGTAAAGAGTAATCTACAAGAGTCTCTACGTTTTGATTTGCACATATATCTTACGGCTCGTTTTTGCAAAATTAAAATATTTTGTAGTAGATAACCACTACATACGCCCCAAAATGATATTCCATATCTCAGGTGAGATTCCACCAGAGAAAAATAAACAGTCTTAGCTGCTGTTAAACCAAGTTCATTTGCGACTACTCTAACTGCATAACAACCAGAAGACACTTTGTTACACAAGGCATAAACATGGTCTTCAAATTTTTGTTTTCTATCGATATGTACTCCAAAAAATGTTAAGCTACTTTTGTTCTCAATTATGTCATTCCCAATGGGTATATTGTCAAGTTCACATCTGAAAGTTACTATTATAGTTTTTGAAATATTTGGAGAAAGATGATTTGAATCACACCAATTCTTTACTTTCTTCATATCATTGGATATGGTAGTATCATCTGCAAATAGTGTGAATTTTCCTGCGATATTTATACTTGTCAAATCGTTGACGTAGATGAGGAACAATGTTGGCCCTAGTATTGAACCTTGAGGCACACCATTATGTATTTTCCCAATTTCTGAGCGAAGGTTCGTTTTCACCATCTGACTACGACCTGACAAATATGAGCTGAACCAGGCCCTAGTATCCTCCTCTGAAGCCGTAGTAAGGAAGCTTCCGAACAGTATTTCCGATCCACACAGTGAAAGCCTTCGAAAAATCGCAAAAACTGCAGCAGCAACCTCGGCACTATTGATTCCAGTATAAACTTTTCCATGAGTGAGAAAATTGCATCATTAGTGCCTTTGCCACTTTGAAAGCCAAACTGTTCTTTATTAACGATTTTATGTTTCGTCAGAAATGCAGTTATCCTTATCTTGACTAGTTTTTCTATAAGCTTTTCTAATGTGGGAATTAGGGAAATAGGCCGATAATGCGAGGGGTCGTCCTGATTTCCATGTAGTGGTATTACCAATGATACCTTCAGGAAATCAGGAAACTTTCCTGATTGAAATGATACATTAATAATATTGATTGAGAGTTGTAATGTGTTATCTGGGAGATTTTTCAAAATGTTTGCTGTAATGTCTCGTAACCAGATGACGACTTTTTTCCAATGGAAACAATCACCTGTTTCAGCTCATAAATATCAGTGTCATAAAGAATGCAAGTTTCAGAAATAAAGGGGTTTTTGAATTGTTCCATAGGGTCGTTATGAGTAGTCAATTTTTCAGTCAATTTTTCTGCAACAGAGCAGTAATATTCGTTAAGAACGTTTGGTGAAAGTGAAACTTCATGTACTTTATTAGATATACCTCTTAGGTCATTAATTACTTGCCAAGTCTCTTTCGATTTGTTTTCAGCTTGCTCGAATCTATTTTTATAGTAACTTTCTTTTGCTAATAATAATGTTACATAATTTTTGTGTGTCAGAAAAATATATTATTTGAAAATCTATGTTGAGATCTTCAACAAAAATAATAAAATATTTTGAGTGTATCTTGATTAGAATTATTTCGAATCTGTAAACTAAGCCATCTTTGTCACAAATAACATAGAGAGTTTTTTCCACAATATTATCTACATTCAAATACTCTTTACTGTCAATATTTTACGGATTCCCCGCCTCTCCTGAAATGTTCCTCAAATCTACCATAATAATTCCTAATAATATTTCTATTGTACCATATACAGTATCTGTTTCAACGTTCTTTGCTCAGACACTCAATTTGAATGGATGTCAGCAGGTGCCTAATGCGTCAACTCACTGATTTGAGCCATATTTGGGAATAAGGAAGCCTGGCATGTATGAACTAGTTCATTCATGGGGTTTATTCTTTCCAGCCGCGTTGTGCGATAATTGGCGTTTCTGGCATATTTAGAGAGCTTCCAGATAACCTATTGGATTCAGAAAAAATATATGGTTTTCGGAGGACTTTCACATTGGAAATTGTCAACGGTGATGGGTTGTGCTACATTGTCAACGAACTCCTCCACATCTACAATGCCTTATCGTTCCAAGTTATCAGCTCCTTCAGGATTAGCAAGGAGGCCATACCTAATCAAATGAGGCTACCGCAGACTGAAAAGGAACAACAACAGGTTGCAGAAACCTTGAGGATCATCACCAATTTGAAAATTGAATGGTCACGAAAGTGAGTATAATTCCAACCTCATTGATTTTTTACAGAATATACAAACAAGTTCATTGAAGCTCTATCAGCCATGGAATTTGTTGCCGTTTGACAGTCACAGGCCACTGTATAGTTCTGGTTTGCTAAATGGGCCCCGCACCTGCACAGTATGTGTGACACTGTTTCTGATCCCTCACCGCATAGTCTGCAGGTTGGGTCCCCACTGTAATATTGTTTAAGTGCTTCTTTATTAGAGTGTTATTAGTCTCAAGCCACGATTCTTGTTTCTTTGACTCCTGTTAAGAATTGTGAATGTATACTGTCCATAAAACTCACTTGCATTTTTTTTATATTACAAGCTTTTATTTAGTTTCACCTGTCCCGGTGTCTGTCTGTAATCAAATCTTACAAGTTGAATTTGACCCACTTCTAATCGTCCGATCTACGTGAAATTTGGCAGGTGTTCATAGTTCCCGTGACAATTCATTAGGGAATTTTTGTTAGAGGAAAAAACAAAATGGCGGCCTTGAGATGGCGGACGAGATTTGTGTTTATGGTCCAATTCGACTCAAAATTGGTATGTTGGGGTTTTCGGGGTCAAAGAGAATGAATTTCTTGTCATAATTCATAAATTCAAGAGGGCGGCTCCAAAATGGTGGACGAGTTTTATGATTATGCGTTTCTATTCAAAATTGGTAGGTCGGTGTTTTTGGGGTTACAGATTATGAATTTAGTTGAAGATAATTGATTTTTACAAGCTTTTATTTAGTTTCACCTGTCCCGATGTCTATCTGTGGATAAGTTAAATTTGACCGAGTCCTAGTTTTCCGATCAACGTGAAATTTTGGGGGTGTTCATAATTCTGGTGACAATGCATTATGGACTTTTTGCTAGAGGAAAAACGAAACATCCGACGAGTTTTGGGATTATGGTTTGATTCTATTCAAAATGGCGTCTGCAATATGGCGACAAGTTTTGCGGTTATAGCCCGATTCCAATAAAATTTGGTATGTGGGAGTTTTTGGGGTCGGGTTGCCAAAATCCATGAATTCAAGATTGTGGCTCCAAGATGGCGTTGAGTTTTGTGATTATAGCTCGATTCCATTGAAAATTGGTGCGTCGGGGTTTTTGGGGTCGGACATCAATGATAAATTTTTGCCAAAATTAATGAAATCAAGATGGCGGCTCCAAGATGGCGACGTGTTCTGTTATTATGGCCCGATTCCATTCATAATTGGTATGTGGATTTTTTGGGGGCGGAGATTATCAATTTTTGGCAGAATTCAAAAAGATGACGGATTTCATGGATGACTAAAAATAATAAAAATGATAAAAAAAATTGAGACAAATCTTTTATTATTTGATTACTATGAATATTGAACGTCTTTTATCATTTTCTTTTAAAAATTGGTGTGCAATATCTCATATTAATTGATCATAATAATCGTTTTTTTTTTTTAATTTTTTGTTGTTTTTTAGTTTATTTTTGTTGTTTTTGTAAAAGCCATTATTTCATTCATTCATGTTTTGGGGAGTATTTAATAAAATATACATCAATATATAGTTTTTCTTTTTAAAGTATATTTTTTCTCGAAAAAAAAAACCGTTTATTGATCTATGTTTTCCGATTCAGTTTTTCCATAAAACTCTCAAGAGGAAGATGTTGGATACGCTTTTGTGAGTACTAAAAATCCGAGATTATTGTCATGCCACAGATCCCCACTAGATTGCCCCCCTTGAGATAATGTATATGACTGCCCCTGTATAACAATGGTTATTTTCTTTTGCAGGTGCTTGGATGAGTGCAACTATGACCTGAAGAAAGCGCTGGCACTCTTTGTGGATTTGTATAAAGCTGACAAATTACCAAATTATGCTTTCGTTGGATAATTAATGAATCGTGAATTGTATTCTAATTAGTTTGCAATATTTTCCAGTGTTCGTGGTGTTTTTCTGTTTCCTCGTAATTGAGGAGAAAAGTATAGATATGGAATAGGTTATTGAACGATTATCTAGAACCGACACTAGGATTTATTTGTATTTATCGTTGTAACAACAAACTAGGCTTAAAGGATACATCATTATTCTTTATAGATTTTCTACTGATTGTATATTTGGAAGCTTAAATTGAGTATTATTATTTTTGAATTTTATATACATATTTTCCATGGTATGAATGAAAACAAATGAGGGTATCTTTGGCCTATTTGTAATGAAGAAGAATAAGATGAAGAAGAAAAGTCTTTATTGTACTGAAACATTTTTGTTGACAAAGTAATTCTAATAAATAAGGGTTGACAGTGTTCTCTGGGTTCTGCTTTATAAACGTATCTCACAGCCCGTTTTTGTAAAATGAACACAAAATTCAAAAGAAATTGAAAAAAATTCCCCCAAAGGCAAATTCCATATCTCAATAGTGAGTATATTCTATTCTATTTGGTGTGGGGTGCCAATACACTGCGACCTAAAAGGTCTATTGGGTCCCCTTCTGCTGCCCAGCCGTTTAGGATGTCTCAACGACTAGAGCAGTTTCTCCAGTACTATGGCTTCTAAAAAGTTCAGGATATCAAATGGCGTCAGGTAAGGTATCCCCCTCTTCTATTTGATGTCCTCCGAGGTATCGTGCCCTTGGATTTCGCAGGGTAGTGCATTCTGAGATAATGTGGATAGAGGGTTCGTCCTCTTTTTCGCAAAATCTGCATTCTTCTTCCTCTACTGCCTCTCAACCGGCAGTGCTCTGTTGGTATTCTGAGCTTGTTTTTATTCTTATTGGTGCTGTAAAGGGGTCTCTCCCCCTAATATCAAACTTTGGCGCTTTTCACTATTCTTGGTTTTCCTCGGGCGCCACCATTTGGTTTATAGTGGAAAAGGCCACTTTTGCTCCGGGCAGTTTCAGTGAATAAAGACACTCCAGGGGTCAGTATAGTCGTGACACTGTAACAGGGCCAGCATGGCAGGCTTTAATTGCCTTTAACTGAGTTTCGATCCTATGTGGCGACTGCGCACTAGATGTTTAAATTCTACTCAAGATAGTTAATGAAAGATTACTCTGAAACATGATAAACAGGTATATTAAATAACAATAGAAATACAGTCAGGGCGGCTGATGTCAGCCTCAAGTTATTACAACAAATACACTCGGATGGTTAGCACTAGTTACAGAAAAGCAGGGAGGGTGTGTTCACGCAGGCGGGGCAAACGTAGCAACCAAAAGCTCTTGTGAACGGGGGGGTCGTACGGATTAGTATGCAAGCTCAAAAACGGGTGCAAGGCAACAGCGGGTATCAAATGCAAGTTTTTACGGACGGCCAAATCAACTAATTTTAATAGCAGTGCGTAATGCTCCATGTAGGGCTGGCTTACCTTATCCTTTCCTAGCTGCTGTTAGCTTTTATTCTCCCACTCTGTCTATCGCTGATTAAGACACGCCGGAGCGCAGGAAGCTGAGACGTGAGAAATGTCTACCCCTTCTATGTGACCTCCAACCGTGTTTACTAATATTTTATTCCCCTGAGAAACCGAAACGCCGGAGCGCAGGAAGCTGAGACGTGAGAAATGTCTACCTCTTCTATGCGACCTCGAACCGTGTTCCCTATCTCTGTCTTAACAACAAGTCACGCCAGAGCGCAGGAAGCTGAGACGTGAGAAATGTCTACCCCTTCTATGCGGCCTCTACCTGTGCTTCCTATCTCTGTCTAAAAAGTCACGCCGGAGCGCAGGAAGCTGAGACGTGAGAAATGTCGACCCATTCTATGCGACCTCCAACCGTGCTTTTAATTTAGCCAAACGTATCACATTACTAAACTGTTCTTATTGTAAATGAAACTAAATGACTCACCGGATCTGGTTTACTGGTCTGACGGGCACGGGCTATCACTCGGCTACGCGGTGGTTCGTATCGGATCTCAAACATGACTAAATTTATCAGCGCCGCAATAAAGTGAACATGGGCCTCTGACGGCTATGGTTTGATCATGCGCAAATCACACCTGTGGTACTTACAAATATTTACGATATACAATATTTACCCAAACTCCGATCTCACTACTTCGGCAAGGCTCGGGACGGTCATGGACTGCTTCAGTCTTTGGCTCACACTCTGGATACTAGTGGTCGGACGCGTGACTGCTTCTGCTAGGCTCGGCAAGATACTGAATCTTTGAAATATTTCAAAACGGAACCACAGCCGGCTTCCCCCTCTTTTGCGAATGCCTCTCGACCGAATTATATGCGCGCGCCGTTTTGTGGATTGCGATCAATTATACTTTCACAGAATAATTACCTAGCTCGTAAAATCCTTCATGCTGTGACGTCAGCTTGCAGCGTGCGCCTCTGTTTCGACTCAACTGTCCTCTCTGGCTTCTGGCGGATGACTGAATGTGCTCGGCTCACAGCTTGTGAAATTCTCCTAAGTAGTCGGATGACGTCAGCTCGCAGCGTGTGCCTTTGTCTCGACTGGACTGCTGTCTGTGGCTTCTATCGGATGACTGAAACCTCTAGTCGGCGCTTGCACGTATCTCAGCTGGCTTGATGAAAAATGTTTTCTCGAGAGTCGCTGGCCGGCGTAGGTAATACTCGCGCGTGCTATTTATATACGCGCCGCGGTATTAGCGTGATCTCCGGAAGGTATTTAGTCTGTTTATTAGGGTAGGTGTAATTCACGGATTTATTATGAACACGAATGGTATTTGAATTAGAATAGAATTTATTTGAAATAGGATTCCCTAATATACAAGTTAGCTAACTTACATATAGTACAATAAACTAAATTTATACTAATAATACAAATATCAATATCTATATACATAAAGTGTTTAAACTGGACAAAAGAAATATTCAATATCGTTCCTGGATATGTTTCAAAAGTTCATTTTTAAAAACATTCAATGATGGAGTAGATTTAATTGAGTCAGGCAAATTATTGAATAGGACAACACCTTTGAAGAATAAACTGCACATACTACTTCTTGCATTAGTTCTATTTATATGAATGTGACTGTTGTGTCTGGTTGAATGGTGATGAATGTCTTTATTGAAAGTTATTAATGATAACAAGTAAGGTGGGGTCATTTTATTTAATATTTTATAGATGAACACCATAGAACAATAGAGTAATCTTTGGGATACTGAGAGCCATTGTAGAGCAGATAACATGGTAGAAATTGGTGTATACCTGTTACACTTTAAAATTATTCTCATTCCCCGATTTTGTAGTTTTTGCATTTGTTGCACTTTGTTCAAATTAAAAGAGAATAAAATAGATGCACAGTAGTCGAAATGGGGTTGGATTATTGATTTAAATACCAAAATTTTTGTATCTGTTGATAAGTTACAGGCGATTCTCGAGAAAAAGTATAATTTTTTTGCAATCTTTCTTTCAATATACTTGAAGTGGTCGTCAAAAGTTAAACAATTATCAAGTTGAAACCCAAATACTTCACTGATGTTACTATTTCTATACGTTCATTTCCATTTTATATTTATGTTGTTTGTATTTATTTGATTATATTTTAATTTAGTAGTAATTATCATTGCTTTAGTTTTTCCAACGTTAAGTTTCATTTTATTGATCTTCAGGTATTTTTCGACCATTGCTAACACTGTATTCATTCTGAGGACCGTTTCTTCTAAATTTACTCCAGAACATGCCAATAATGTATCATCTGCAAATAAGTTTATGAACTCACAATCTGTAAATAATTGAATATCATTCAGATATAAAATGAATAAGAGGGCCAAGTACACTACCTTGTGGTACTCCTGTATGATTCATTATATATGATGAGAAATAATCATTGACCACTTTACTCTCTGTTTCCTATTTGATAAATAATTACTTAACCATTCATAAACCCTCCCCTCAATCCCATACCTTCTCAGCTTCCGAAGCAGTATACTTCTATCAATCGTTTCAAATGCCCTTTTTAAATCTAAAAAAACAGCTACAACATATTTACCTTTATCTGTTTCATTAGTAAATTTAGTTAGTGATAATTGTAGCGATGTTTCACAAGAATGTTTCTTTCTAAAACCAGATTGATTGATAAACATAATTTGATTTTCGTCAATAAACTCTAGTAATTGATTGTATACTGCTATTTCTAGAACCTTCTCTATTGGCGGTAAGGTATTTATAGGTCTAAATTCACTTGCTTTTATAGTGTTTGTAACTTTAGGTATAGGTATGATAGTACTTATTTTTAATAATTCTGGCAATTGACCATTCTGAGCGATGTATTGATTAAATTGAGAATTGCATGACCAGCTGTTTCAAAAACTTGTTTTAACATTTTAGAATTCAAGGTTTCATGGATATTACATTTATTATCTAATGACCCAATTATATCCTTCAAATTAAACTTAAAGTAATCAGTCTAAAAGTGCTAAGGGGCAAATATAAATTGTTATCCAAATTAAACCATGGTTCAGAATTCTCAATACCCTGGACTATATGTTGGATGCTGTTTACAAAGTATTGGTTGAAAGTTTCAGCTATGTCATGCTCACCCTTTTTAATACTTACTACCCCTTCCTCTTCAAATTGGATTAGGTTTGGAAATGTACGATCATTACTATTAACAAGGGTTTTTAAGGTTTTCCACATTAAATGAGAATTATTCTTGTATATGTCTATTTTGTTATAATAATACTGAGCTTTCTTTATTTTCAATGAGTTAACCACATCATTTCTCATTTTTTTAAAATTTTCCCATCTGGTTGTTTTTAGATTTTCATCTCCCACCGTATTAACAAATATTTTATATGCTACATCCCGTTTCTTAATTTTCATGAAAACTTCATTGTCAAACCAAGGAATATTGTTTTTGTACTCGCTCATTTGTATAGGAGAAATACTATTGATAATATTCGAACATTTTTCGTGAAGTTCTTCATAGAGTAAATTTACATCTACAGAGTTTAAAGACCAATTACATGAAATGAGCTCATTCTTAATTATACTCAAATTATTATCACAAAGATTTCTGTATTTTCTTATTGAGCTTTTTTTATTAGATTGACCAACGAGGAAATTGACTGAAATAATTGAGTGGTCAGTAATTTTTGGGGTTAAATGAACATTTGAAATTATATTATCGTTATTAGTCAAAACCAAGTCAATTAATGATTGTGTATCTAATGTCTTTCTAATAGGCTCAGTTAAAGTTTGATTTATACCATAAGTTGTAAAAATACTCTTGATTTTTTTAGTATAAAAACTTTCATCTAGTAAGTTTAAATTGAAATCACCTACCAGAATAAAACGATTGTTAGATGATATAAGCCTGTCACAAATATCCTCAAAATCTTCCAAAAAAGTTGCATGAGAACTAGAAGGTGAATGATATAAACATCCAATCAACCATATTGAAGATTTAAAGTTAATTTTAACAATTTTACACCATAGTTGCATGAGAACTAGAAGGTGAATTTCTTAAAAATAGAAAATTCGAATTTTTATTAATGTACATGACAATGCCACCAGTATGTCTATTTTTTAATCCTACGGATACAAGTGTAATTGTCAATTTTCAGTTCAACATCCTCAATATCCTCAGTTGTTCTGGTTTCACTCAATAAGATTACTTTTGGATCATAACAAACAATACTTTCTTGTATTTCATCTTTATGTTTCAGTAGACTTTGTGCATTGAGGTATATGATGTCACTGTTCAACTGTATATCAGGGTTATTTAGTGGTTTTTTCTTACTTGACTAAGATTTTTATTTCTCACAATTGTGGGTTTTCCGTTTATATATTTGATGATACTATTGTTATCCCTGCTGCAATCATTTCATCCAATTCTGATTTCACTTTGCGGAAATAGTCCCTTTGTTTTGGAGTTTGGTCATTAGATATTTTCACACTTGGCACTTTTATTAATTGTTTATTCTTCAGTATATGTCTGGCATCATCCTGTGATTTAAAAATAACCTTGATGGGTCGATTTCTGTTAGTTGTTGGTTTTCCCAATCTAAAACGTTTAATTTCTTCCTTATTGACGTTGAAGTCCTGCAGTATATTATTTATGGTTTCTCTTTCTTGTGCTGATCTTTCAGTTTGGAGGTTTCCCTGAGGTTCATTCACATTATAAATGATAATATTGGCTGCTCGCGATTGTCTGTCTATAATTTCTGATATTAGATCTTCACTTCCATACAAATTAGATTCCATATCAGCATGGGAGTTGGATGTACTCATGTCATCAATTTTTTTCCGCAAATTTACATTTTCCTCTTGAAGTATTCTATTGATCTCCATTATATCACTTAGCTGTTTTATGATTTTAGGCATTTGCTTGATATTATTCCTACATTGATCACAGAAATATGTAATGCATCGACCTGTTTTAAGGAAAATAGCTCTGAGTTCGGTACTTGTAAGTTCAGTACATGTTGAATGTACTATATCATTGCAGCAGTCGCATACAACAATGTCTTCCCCTTCTAAATTCCTTTCATTTCTAGACCTATTATTACTGTCAAGAGGAGTTTAAATCCTTACAGGGAGCTTTTGGCTGATAAATATAGCGGAAAAATAGTAACTTCGTTACAGTGCAATCATTTGATCTCTTCTGATTGTAATATCTTGGTCTGTATCATTCCTTGTGATTATATCCGGTATTGTTATGTACTTCTTTTTCAAGTTCATTAAGTATTGTGCTGGTACCTATTCCGCAGAAGGGTTCCGGTCCCAGAAATGGTGTTTCAGCCCCTTTTTTGCAAGTACGTCTGCTATTTTATCACCCTCCACTTCAGTGTGTACCGGAACCCATAGGAGAACAACAGTATTGTTCTTGCCTAGTTCGTTTAGTTTCTCTAGGCACTCCCAAACCATCTTGGAGTTGATTACATGAGAGTTCAGAGCATTAATGGCTGCTTGGCTGACCAACATTCCGACATGATGATAATCTCTTGTCTGCGAAAATGTCTTTCTATATTGAACAAATAAAAATATACTTCTGAAGAAACTTAGATCTTATTGACAAAGCTTTAACTTAAGTACTAAAATGCAGATGGTCAGTGGGTAAGGTCTCAAAGGTGTATAATAAAAGAGTAAACGAAGCTCGCAAGGAAAACAGATTCTTGGAGAGTAATTATATATAACTATGTAGGCATTTAGGATAATCATGTAAGTAACTGTACAGACACACTAAAATTCCGGGGTTGCTCTGAATACCGAGCTTTGCATAAGTGTCTCACTGCTCTTTTTTGTAAAAAAAATATCGAATTCATCAAATGGGTGCTGCAGAATCCCCAAAAAGCAATGCCATACCTCAGAGAGAAATACCAAGAGAGAAATACACATTTTCCGATGGCGTAGATTTCTGCTTTGATTAGGTTCCAGGCCCATATACTCCTATTCCAGTTCCTTCTATTGTTCTGGATCCATCTGTGTACCATTCAATGGCACTTCTCTGGAGTCTTGGAATGGTGTCTTTGTCCCTTACATTTTATTGCTTCTTAGCTTTTTGTTGAATTCTTTCTCAAAGCTAAACTTTTTTGTCATCTGATCCTGGGGCATATCATACGTCTGCTGGTTTCCAGTTGAAACTTGCGTTTGGTGGTTCCCTCTCTGGTCATTCTGTATGTTGTCCTTATCGCTATACTCTCCACTACTATATGGATGAGTGCAAGGCTGAGGATTATTTCCATAGCAGCCGTTGGGCACGTTCTCATTGTACTTGTTATGCTTACACAGGCTAGTCTTTGGATTTTCGATAGATTGGCCCTTGTACTAGCCTGCTTAGTTCTGACCACTGCCCCATAAGTAATGATCGATTTCACGATTGACGTGTACATCCACTGCAGGAACTTTGGGTTACATCCCCAGTTCTTTCCCACAAAGTTTCTGTACACCATTAGGGCTTTCTTGGCTTTGTTGGTTACTTCTCTTTCGTGCTTGTTCCAGTTGAATTTATTGTTTAGAGTATGGCCCCTTGTGAAGGCAACTAGGGTAGTCTTGGTGGGGTTGACGCTAAGTCCCATCGATTGACACCATTCTTTAGTGTAGTTAAGACCACTTTGAAAAAATATCTCTCAGAGAATACTCTCGAATTTTCCTCTCACTATTATGACTATGTCATCTGCATAGTGTAATAGAACAAGACCGGTCCTGCATAAACTTATCAAGGGTTCCAAAGGAAATACAAAGCAATCGATATTCTAAAATAACTTTCCTTTTTTAAGTGTAGAAAACGACGCCATGAACAGACGGATTTGAGTGAGTTTAAACAATGACAGTTTTGGGAAAAATAACATCTTTGAGACGGTTTGGCTGAGCAATAATTCAGAAATTTATGGGAAGTGGTCTGAGTCAAAGACGAAATTCTTGAAAACCAATTTCTACATCTGCAAGAAATAAACTCAGCGGGAGCCTTGAGCCATTCAAGCAGTTGCCTTTGTCTAAGTCGTGAACTTCCATAAAACTCTTGAAATTAACCACGACCGGCCATAAATCGGGGATTTCTTAGCAGACAGGGCATGGGAAGTTCATGTTTGAAACAAAATATTCAATTTTTACAGAACAAACTAGATTACATACGAATATGCGCGATATCTTGATGTAACACCTTGTAAGGTGTTATGTTATTATTGTTTTTTTTATTTTATTTTTGGCCTTAATGAAAGTATCTATTTTTCTGGAAAATATTAGTTTGAAATTTTATTATTGTAAGAAATACTGGAAGAGCTCATATCTTAGTTATTCAGAAATTATTATTTTCTTTCATTGAAATAATATTCATATATGGTGGTTACTGAAAGTCAACCATCAATCTTCGATTGGAGATTAAAAAATAATCTATTATCGGTTTAGAGTTCAATGTTTATTCAAGGTCGGACGTTGTGTTAAGATTTCTTCACACAGTTGAGTGTTATGGTCTAATTGCCGTTGTGCTGAAATAACAAGAATTATTCGAGGAAAGACTTCATCTAGAAAAATCACGCAACAATTAGTAGCCAATAGGATTTGAATATGCAAAAGTACCACTCAACTGAAAGACCAATAAGGTATTGGAATGGAATGATGCCTTGACGCTGACATAAATTCGGTCTGCAGGCTTCACCCGAACAGACACGGGCGCAGTGGTTCGGTGGAATATTTTGTTTGACTAAAATTTTGAAGCGTCGTGGGATATTTATATGAAATTTTGGGATAAAGTGAGTTGAAATGGGCGGTGTTTAAGTATGGGATTTTTATTGTATCGGTAAATCGAAAATGAATATATACGAGTGTCTATGAAACATGGGACAGAAAACTGGGACAACTATTTGAAAAAGTTGGTTATTGGAGGCAACAATTGTTCTACAGGGTAAGTGCAAAGCTTTTAGGAAAAAAGTAGTTTAACGCTTGCTTTAATTTTATTGTTGGGGTGAACCACATGTACAAACATTGTTCGTATTTATGCAGGTATATTACCTGTTCTTATATTGACGCCTTTGCACAAAAAGTTTTATTAAAATTGGGGAATTATCGGTAAACATAAATCATGAGGGTTTTATGGGAAATATGGATTGTGTTGATCGATGTTTTCAAATTTATGGTTTCAATCTTTGGTTGAAGCTAGATATGATTTTATTTGTTCATTTTATTATATTGTATTCCGATGATTTTTTGTTTTATTTTTTTATGCTTTCATTCAATAGAAGTATTAAAGTTATTCGTGTATTATTTGGAAATAGAGTAAAGCAAAAGGTAAATTGAAGTCAATGTAAAAGTCATTTATTTGAGAAGAAAAGATATATATACTTTCATATTTAGAAAAAAATTATTTGTTAAAAAAAATACTATTTGATTCATTGAAAAAAAAAAGTTGTTCAA
Organism: Gonioctena quinquepunctata; assembly: GCA_018342105.1. Classification (NCBI taxonomy): domain Eukaryota; kingdom Metazoa; phylum Arthropoda; class Insecta; order Coleoptera; family Chrysomelidae; genus Gonioctena; species Gonioctena quinquepunctata. The sequence continues at coordinate 2,655 of JAFIRS010003657.1, read as the reverse complement.
AAGAAGACCTCGCATATTAAGCCGAGGTCGAATTTATTGTCCTGAAGGACAGGTGACTAAAATTAATCAGTGCCTTTCAAGAATTTTAAAAAATCTGGTAAACTAAATTATTTTCAAAATTTGTGGAATCTGTCAAAAAATCTATTTTTGGCAATTCCGCTGGTGACAGCTGCCCGTATACTATTCAAAATATTATATGTACTCTTTTGGTCTTATTAGAAATAAAAAAAACAGATAGTGCGACTATATTGGACATCAGAGAAAGATAGTGTTAGTAAGTATGAATATAATTTTTGTTCAGAAGTACGGTATATTATTGACTACTTTTACCCTGGGGGGATTGAAAAAGTATAGTATACATTTTTATTAGTGATATAAGAATTTAAATATATATCTTTTCAGATATTTTTTTTTTATAAAAACAAAGATATGGTCTATCAATAGCTACTACTTGTACAACTGCAAAAGTTTTTTTTTTATATTTCTTTTTTGAAAAAATTTAAATAAAAAAAATGTCAATAGTTAATTGACGTTTTTTTACATTGATTCTTTCGATACACATATGAATAATCTGTTCGTTAGAGTGTAAGTGGCTTAAATGACATGCCAAGAGTCCGAAAGGGAGTTTTTGGTCATTTTCTCCCAAGAAGTTGATTTTTCGAAGGCTCTTTTTGTAAAGTATGACCACTAGTCGGCAATGTCAGTTAATTCAGAGGAAATTAGGAATAATTGTTCAAAAACACCAAAGTATCACAAAGAATTCCATAGTTCCAAGTAGTACCGCTCAAATCAGTGAGAGCGCCAGTTCTTGATTTTGTCAATAAATGGACAATTTCCTGATTAACTCAAAATTAGCATGGTAGTCCCGTGCCTAAATTGAACAATTGAAACGAAGCCGTTAACTTTCGTTCAGTTAACACTTTACCACCTTTAGAAAAAGTTTTAGAATTAGGTGTTTACAACCCGATTCGCGCATACATTGCAGACAACAACCTATTGATGGATTACCAATCAGGTTTCATATATTGTTATGATAGGTTTGGTTATATGATTTTAAATTTTTATATATGTTTTGTGAATTTATTTCATAGATTATATTTCTGAAACCCTATCATAACAAATGAAAAATACCGGCTATGTTATGTTACCTTTTTCTTTTTCAAACCCTTTTACCTTATCCCAGCTCAGTCAGGTACGCCTATGAACATGAATCACTCCTTCTCATTAGCCGGTTCCTGTAATCGGTGTTGCCTACTATGGCACTGACGATTCGATAAGAAAAGCTGTTCAGTGGAGAAAAGTGAGGTTAGAAATTGAAAAATAAACACCAGTTTTGCAGAGAATAATCAAATTGTTGGTTTTTATTCAAATCAAAACTTATAAATACCCTACTCTGCGATAGCTACCTTATACTAGCAAAACAATGATATAAAATGGTGCAGTTTGGATGTTTGTGACAATGAAAGATTGATGAAGAAAGTTTGAACTTATTATCAGTCTTTTTGCATGGAATTTTATGAAAGTTCAACCCAAAACAAAGTAACCAGTGGTTTAGGCACGTAAAAGTTATTGGTTTAATGTGAAAGTTGCACTTTGATGAGTTCGGATATTAGTATACCTTGTTGCTGCCTTTCTATTGAAGTTTCCAGTCCGGTGGACGTATTTCTGGGATCTCAATGACAGCTCACCTGCACTCCTTCCAAGATTTATCTCTAGATCAGGTAGGTGAATTTTTGTTGACTATTTACTTCTTCAGTTCTGCTTTTCACGAATTATTCTCGTTCGGAATTTTTAATAACAGGTTTTCTTGTATTATCTATAAATATCTTTTCTTAAAATTTTCAACGTGGCTTCACGTTTTGAACTTTTTTCAATCTCCTCAGAACTTGTTATCCTGATCCATAGCAACACTCACAAATTTTTATTTTTTCACAAATTTCTGAATTCGTATCACTTCCTACCGAATTATTTGCTGTTCTAATTAATATTAACGATTTTATGAATGATATCTAATTCTAACTCTTACATAGTATTTACAAATTCTTATAAAATTATAATTTTTCAATTTCTGCCATAATCCAACCACAAGTTTTTAATTTTTATCTTTTATAAAAAAAAAATCACGAAATTTGGTGAAAACTTTGCAACACCCCTTACTTTTGAACCCCAGATTTTAAATTATATGATTCAAATTTAAAAAGGTGAAATCACTTTGCCGATAGGCTGCTCAGATGGATACGGTTAGGCCGTGAGTAAGGTTCAATTAATGACTTTTCCTAGTTAATCAAATTTGTCCCCTGAAGAAATTATACATTAATTAACTTGACTAGTTCAAGAGTTGGGCGCCAGACTTGCTAAAGACAAAAGTCAAAGATAAATAAAATTAAATAAATGTTACCTAGCTTGTATGGGAAGGCAAATAAATATGCAATAAATCAACTTAACAAATTTATTCCAGTTGGAATTTTGAACAAGATAAAAATAAAAAAATTAACAAATACTAGAAGAGTATTGAACTTGAATGGAAAAATTACATAAAAAGAAACCAGTAATTTTGACTCTGATCAAAATTCGAACATTTACACCTATGATTCCTCCAGTTGTTGGTCACGAATATACCTTCGGAGATCTTGAACGAGATAGAGGAAGGCTAGT